>JAHIAM010002046.1:0-34098 GCA_021605205.1 Aegilops longissima | reverse complement strand
GTCGGACTTAGCTTTTTGACATGTAGTGCAAAGCAAAAACGCCAACATCCTGGCCTCATCTTTGGCCAAAAGAAATGTAGCAAGTATATCCTCCGCCTTCTTCGACGCCAAAGTGTCCCATTAATCCTCCTCCATGCGCCTGCCGCAACAACAAAAGACTAACAGAGCTAGCAGGAATGCATAGCTTGTTAGCACGAACACAAAACCATCATTAATAACGAACTTGTTCCATGTTCTTCCTTCTTACAATTCTGCATTACATCTTTAAAATCAGATCATGCACATATTGATCTTTGATGGTCTCCAAACCAAATATTTTGAAGTCAAGTTGTGAAAGCATAGTATAGCGACGAGACAAAGCATCAGCAATAACATTTTCTTTACCCTTCTTGTGTTTAATGACATAAGGGAAAGTCTCAATGAATTCAACCCATTTAGCATGTCTACTTATCAGTTTAGCTTGACTTTTAATATGTTTCAAAGATTCATGATCGTAATGTATAACAAATTCTTTGGGCCATAAATAATGTTGCCATGTCTCTAAAGTCCTAACAAGAGCATATAATTCTTTTGTCATAAGTAGAATAGTTCAGACTAGGCCCACTCAATTTTTCGTAAAAGTATGCAACAGTGTTTGCTATCTTGTAATAACACACCTCCTAATCCAATTCCACTAGCATCACATTCAAGCTCAAAAGTCTTATTAAAGTCGAAGTTGGAGTAAAGGAGCATGTGTCAACTTATCTTTCAATACCGTGAAGGCTTCTTCCCAGCGGTACCCCAAACAAAAGGCACGCCCTTCTTTGTAAGCTCATTGAGAGGTGCAGCAATGGTGCTAAAGTCTCTCACAAAACGCCTATAGAAACCAGCGAGTCCAAGAAAACTCCTCACTTGTGTGACTGCTTTGGGCTGCATGCCAACTCTCAATAGCTTCAATCTTGGCTTTATCAACTTCAATTCCCTGTGGAGTAAACAACATAGCCAAGAAAAGATACTCGGTCGGTGCAAAAGGTGCACTTCCTGGTTACCAAACAAACGCATCACGAGAGCATTAAAAACAGCACGAATGTTCCAAATGTTCTTCCAAAGATTTGCTATAAATCAGTATATCATCAAAGTAAACTACCACAAATCGTCCAATGAAAGCACGAAAACTTCGCTCATTAATCTCATGAAAGTACTAGGTGCATTAGTTAACCCAAAAGGCATGACTAACCACCATATAATCCAAACTTAGTTTTAAATGCTGTTTTCCATTCATCTCCCAATTTCATACGAATTTGATGGTATCCACTACGCAAATCAACTTTGGAGAATATTGTAGAGCCACTTAATTCATCAAGCATATCATCTAGCCTAGAATAGGATGACGATAACTAATAGTAATATTATTAATGCCTCTACAATCAACACACGACGCCGACGCACCATCCTTTTTAGGCACTAGTATAATAGGAACAGCACAAGGACTAAGAGATTCACGATATAACCTTTGTCGAGCAGCTCCTCGACTTGACGATAATCTCCTTCGCCTCTCCGGATTGGTACGGATGGTGCACGGTTGGTAGCGATGCACCGAATTAAGTCAATTTGATGCTCAATCCTCTAATAGGTGGTAATCCGGTGGCACGTGACAGGGAAGACGCCGTAACTCCCGCAAAATGTTAGTGACAAAGGGGGCAAAGAGGAAGGCACGCCCCGAATGAAAATAATGCCTCTTTGCACACAAAAGCATAGCAAACAGATTTGCTAGAATCTAGCTCATCAATATCAGATTTGGTGGCAAATAAACATGCACTTTTCAGCTTTAATTTTAGAAGCAACATTAGATGGTTTATTATTAGGCTTCATTTGTTGCTCAAATTCTTTTGCCACAATCTGGTTTTCACTCTTATTTTCTCCTGTTTTGCTTTATTAGCTCTATTAATATCATCTTTCAAAATGGAATCAGAGTCATAGGAAGCAAAGTAATATTTTTATCCTTGTGAACAAGAGTATACTGATTGTTTCTACCATGGTGTACATGTAATTTTATCAAACTGCCATGGTCTACCAAGTAATAAGGAACATGCTTGCATAGGTACCACATCACAATCAACATAATCAGCATATGTAGAGATACTAAAATGCACATGAACAAGACGTGTTACCTTAACCTTGCCGCTGTTGTTGAACCATTGGATGTAGTAAGGATGTGGATGTGGTCTTGTGGTGAGAGAAAGCTTCCACCATATCCATGCTAGCCAAGTTGTTGCAGCTCCCTCCATCTATGATGACGCTAATAGAACGCTCCTTCACAACTCCCTTTGTATGGAACAAGTTATGCCTCGATTTTGCTCAGCTTGTGTAACCTGCACACTCAAAACACGTTGAGCAACTAAACATTCATACCGCCAAAGATCTTCAGAGCCATGTATTGCGCCTCAGATCGTAATCATCTCCACCGTGTTCTTCATGTGTAATAAGAGCCAAAGTCTCTTCATCATAGTCACCAGCGCACTATAGCCACCATCCTCGTAGAGCAATCATCACACGCTGAGATTGGCATTCTCTCGAAAATGTCCTCTTCCCTTACAACGACGACAAATAATATCACTTGTGTGCCTGCTGACGCCATGGAAGAAGAAGAGCTCTGTAGGCCCAAAGAGTGTACTCTGGCGATAGTGGTGGTTGTGCCCGCTTGTATCACGTTGGAGGTGGCACGCCGACGGTGCCGTGTAGTAGAACGTGGAAGTAGATGATGCACGTGTGTCCATGATGAAGGTCGACCTGCAAAAGTTAGTCCGCCGCCAAGGCCCGCCGATCCTGCACTTCACGCTCAGCTTTACAAGCAAGATGGAATAATCGAGTGATATTATTATAATCCTTGTAGTCTAGAATGGTCTGAATCTCTATTTAATCCACCCGTAAACGGCAAGCATAGCTTCATTCTCCTCAACAATACCACATCTAATCAAGCCGTTTGTAATTCCCGATAATATTCTTCACCAATTTTTTCCTTGTCTTAAGCGCTGCAATTTTTGAAGTAATTCACGTTGATAATATGGTGGAACCCAACGAGCACGCATAGCAGTTTTCAAAGCAGCCCAAGTAGCTGGAACAGGATATAATCTACAATGTTCGCACCACCAAACACATGCAAAGCTAGTGAAAGCAAAACAAGCAAGCAGGAACACGCCTCTCCTCGTGATATTGTAAACATGTAAATCGTTGTTCAGTTTCTAACTCCCAAGTAAGATATATATCGTGAAACATATCGACCCTCAAATGGTGGAATATTCAATTTCAGTTTAGGGAGATGGTCATGATCTCGCACTCAAGGGGAGCCCAACATTGCCATTGTTTGCATGTGGACGACCTGGTGGTTGTGGTGCCGGTGGTTGCACGAAGTTCGATGTTGATCAACCTCATCCTCGTAAGCTCACATAATCATCCTCCCCGCCGCAGCAGCAGGAGCAATGTATATCAACATCAGCACCAAGAGCTTGGCCAGCTGAAGAGGGACACGGAAGCTCCAGGAGGGCTGTTTCACATGTGGAAGTAGTCCTTGTTGTTGTAGAGGTGCGTTAGGTGCCACTGTGGTGGTGGTGGTAGACGCGAGCAATTCATTAAACTTGTTATCGAGCTTTGTTTCAATGCCTTCTCAATGCCATCTATCTTCTCCATGGCCTCTTCAAATCTATTTAGCACATCTTCCACCTGCCCACTCATCATTTGTTGAAACTTATCATGTAGCGCTTTGTTTGTCATGTTCTCCCAATCGGCCACGCTGGCTTGTGATCCTGCCATGGTTAGCAGCAATAGAAACACACAAGAATATGATTCACAGACTACTAGGAAGTGGTGGTGGTGGTGTGGTGATAGTCACAACCACAAGCAAATCTCAAAGTCTTACCAGTTTACCCAAGAAGAAAGGTGATCAAAGAACCGATGTAGTCAAAACTCTCAAAGCTTGATAGAGCGATTACTGTGAGAGTCAAACGCACGATGTAGATGTATGTGGAGCTGGGAAGGCTTATAATATGGTAGCAAAAGGGTCAAGAATAATCAATTCAGAGATGCAAAGTTGAATAAACGCCAACGACGGTATCGGTCGGGTCCTAGGCTAGACCGCATAGAGACGCGAGCCTAGAACACTAACAAAATCACGGCGCCGCACGGAAACAACGGAAAAGCACACTGAATTTTTTTTTCGCCTTTTTTTTTTTGCGCTGCTTTTTTTTTGCGCTGTTTTTTTTTTTTTGCTAAAAATCACTATAATGGCGAAAGTGTCTCAAAACTCTTCCGAGGTCAAACCGACAGATGGGCACGAAATTTTTTCACCAAAAAAATTTTTTTTCGAACGCCCGACCAAAACTGAAACGGGTCAAAAAACTTTCTATAACGCGACATCGCCTCAATACACTTAGAAACACCTAAAAATAGGATAGCCAGAAATTTTTTCGACAAGTCCGCTGAAAATTTTGGGCCTAACGGAGGGTGGTTTCCGCACTCACGCAGCAAGGAAACACTTAATCGGAAACTAGATGGATCTCAAAACAAACCTAATATGACAAGATCTCGGATTGGTGGTGGATATATGGATACGGATTCAGAAAGCGTGGCGGATAAGCAATGGTGGTAGATGGCAAGGCGATAATGATGAAAAGGCGGCGCGTGACAACCGATGACCGTAACTCAAACTCTAAAAGACTAGACTCTAAGACCAAAGAATTTGACACGACGATGCAACCGCAAATTCAACAAAGCAAAACCCTAAAATATTATGCAAAGGCTCAGATTGGTTCGGATATGATGAACTAACCCTAATTTTTTTGTGGCTTTTTCGTGGACGTTAGGTATGAAGAAACAGACTCGATCTAATCTACGAAAATCGTAAAATCTCACCGAGCAACCTGAAAATCTGATACCACTTGATAGAGGCAAAGGTGTCCCGCCTTTCGATGAGATGTGGTTTTCGCTGGAGGAAGTCGACTTTGACGATCCGACTACGAACGCGAGGACGCCGCGCTTAGCAATCGCTAAACCAACTCCGAGAGGTTATTGACCACACCGAGCACGATCAACTCGACCACGAGGGTCTGTTTATGCAGCAAACGAAGAACAAGCAAGAAACTGAGATTGCAATCTGATATTGCGTAATATAAGATGAAAGCTTTATTGATCAAGGTGGGGTTCTGTGACGCTTTGTCCGGTCGTGGAACACAAACGGCACGCCAAGTTGCAGCTATGGCGTAACTTTTAATCTAAACAAAACCAAGGTCTAAACGGTGCCCTAAGGGCTATATATATGGAGGAAGAGGGGGAATTTCGTGGCCTTTGGTGGAGGGGTCCAAATCAACCCTAACTCTTGTTTCCCCACATACGGACTCTAAAAACAGCCTATACTTAAGTATTTCGAAATTACATGGGCTTGGCTCACTAATAAGGTGACGAAGACCTAGAATAGCCTCGGACGATATGTATGAAGTAGCATCTTGTATATTTCGTCCAAGGCTTCATGCACCCATTATGGTGGCTTCAAAGTCCTCAAATCATCACTTGTAACTCCGTTTGTTCCTTGGCGCATGGCATTATCTCCATGCTTGTTCTTGCTCCAATGTCCATCCTTCCAAGCTAGGGCCTTCATTTGTAAGCAAAACAAATGTATCCAATTTAGGCAGCATCATATTCTCATGAACATTAGAATCATTACCAAGAAACGAAGTACCGATAATTTAATTGGCGGCGCGAGCTCTAGTAATTGGTCCAAGATATGTAGCAAGAGGGGCTGTGGGTGTAACAATGGTATTGATGTCCTCATCACCTTCCTTTGCATTCGCAACTCTAACATATCATTGCACATCCGTTCTCCAAGGCCGAATGTGCTGGTTTAACTCCGGATGAAAGCTGCAATGGATCTATCCTTCTTGGTGCCGACTATCTCCCATTGTTCATCTCAAGGCCCACAAATCGGTAGATAGTGTCCTTGAGGTCTTCTTGATAAACTTCTCCAATGCGCCCCATGGTGATATGAGCTGCCATGCTTTTCCCTGACTCCAAGTTGGTGCAATCGAAACACTATCTATAGGCTTGGTGATTGGGGCGTAATGTCCTTCCCGAACGTGAGCTTGAATCTTCCAAAGACTCCTCTTCAGTGCAGAGTATGCTGAAAGTCCCTAAGAAAGTTGGTAGTCCCATGTTCGTACTTGGTGACTTCCTTCAAGTGAAATCCAAAAGGTGTGCCTTCGCCTGGTTGGGCGATTTGATCTTCGCGGCCCTCCATCCTAAAAGAGTAGAAAAGATGAGGAGTTAGAAATGGGAAGAGAGTAGTGATCTATGGCTTTAACTTAGTGGTCGTGGTCTCATACCAGGGTGTTCGATACCATCTCAGAGCGACGGACCCAAATGGATCAAGTCTCCGTGCTCAAGGTCATCCCTCGATCAAGAACGCCGACACCACACAAGATTTCAAGGATTTATAGCAGAGTAGCAATCACACACTTATTACAGCGTTGTCCAAAAGAGGACTTATTATAATAAATATGGCTTAAGGCCATCTAATAACGATAACAGCGGAAGGCTTGGAAGATAAGTGAGTCCATCAACTCCATCGGCATCATCGAGTATAGAACCACCACCTAACATCTTACTCGACGTTCAAAAGTCTCAACATGAAAGTTGCAGCCAAACGGTCAAAGACATGGAATATGCTGGCAATGTAACACATAGAGAAAATGAAGGAATAAGCCTATACTACATGCTTATATGGCTGGTGGTAAAGCTCTACGGTTACAGTTTTGCATAAAGCTAGTTTTTCCCTACTACAAAGGAATAATTTTATTTAACTATCATGGTGGTTGTTAAACATTGAGAATGGTTGACAGCATCCTCAATCCCAATTAAAAAGTACTCATTAAAAACCCAACAACATTTATTAGAAATAACATGTTGAGATTCACATGATATTCAAGTACTAGATACTCAAGACGCCCATAACCGGGACACGGCTAATCATGATTAGTTTATACACTGCAGAGGTTTGCGACTTTTCCCACAAGACTCGATCGCTTCCGCTTGGTTCTCGTGACTACATGGTGTTTGAGAAACGGATGACCGAGACACAGCCTTCGTAAGCACTAGCACCTTACATGTGGGTAGACCGCACCAACCTACATCCCTACATCACTAGCCTACCCGTAAGAGTTCGCACAACTTACTCAACTATGTCGAGCCCATATTGGCTTGTGGCTGCACACGGAAGTTTCTAGTTTAAATAATCTCATGATCCCTTAGAGCCTGGGTGGCGGTCCAAAAAATACAGTAAGTCCCGAGAGAAACCAGTGCCTCAATCCACCCGTATGTGTGTTTAAGTTGCCACCTTAGATAAACCATTAATTAACAATCTCACATCTGTCATGGATATTCACTCACCCAATCCACGCTTCATCGGCATAGCATGGCATAGTAAGCAAACGAGAAGTAACTCCCAAGGTTTCATAAGTAAAACAGTAATAGGTACCACCTCAATCTACTTCCCATCCCACAATTTAAGATGATCCTAAACATGCAAGTGTTTGAGGGATAGAGCTAATGCATAAAACCTGTAGCGTTAAAGGTATGATCAAGTGTTACTTGCCTTGCCGATGATCCGCGAGACCTAGAGATTCAAGCAACAAGCGGCGACCGGTGATCTAACGCATAAACAACAAGCATACAATAAGTACTCATCTAATGCACAGGGAAAATCTCGAATAAAAGATCTAACCAGAAAGTTCAACTTAAGAACCCTGGTTGCAAATGAATCGAATCAAATAGAGCAACGAAAGTCGAATGTCAAGAGAAAACGACTCAGTTTTTAGCAATTTGAAACTAGGTCAAATTTTACAGTAGCAAAACTTTGTTTAAGTGGGTTAGTCGGAACGGCGGTTTCGAAACGAAACTCCAGGCGCTTGAATCACCTGATTCCGATAAACGAGCGAGAAAATAAACTGATTTGAAGATTGGATCGGAAATCGAATTCGGAAAAATAACGGATTAAATCCGATTAAAAGAAAACGACGAACGGTTAAACGTAACGGACGCTCGTTAACAGAAACTAACCGATTTAACGCTGTTTCATTAAAACGAACGGATCGGTGAACGCTCATTAGTAAATAAACCGACTAAAAATAAACCAATCTAGGGTTTTTTTAAAAACCGAACATCGAAAGAAAACCGGACGTTTTTTTGAAACAAAACCGACCGGGGTGGCGCGTGGTGGCTACCGCCGCGAGGTCGCCGGGGGGCCCGCCCGGGTCGGGCAAGCGGGTCGGCGGTGGCGGCGGGTCGGGCGATGGCGACGCCGGCAGGCGGCGCGATCGAGGCGGCGGCGGCCAAGGGTTTTGCGGCGGCGCGCGTTTGCTGGGGCGGGCGGGCGGCGGTGAGGTGAGGAGAGGGGTGGGCTCCGATAAATAGGAGGGGGGGTGGTGCCTGGGAGGGGGCAACCAGCATGGCGGCGTGGCCGAGCCGACTTTCGCCGGCGGCGGCGGCTGCAAGGGACTTCCACCTGCCGGAGCCCGAGGGAGAGGGGCGGCTGGCCGGGTGGTGGGGCCTGGGCCCTTGGCCCAAAGGGCGCGCGGCTTTTTTTTAAAACAAAACGAAACGAATTTAAAATAAAACTAAACGAACTCCAAATTAAATAAAATAAATTTTCCCCGACTCTTAAAAATGAGTCGAACAAAATGAACTTTAAAACGGGGCCAAAATGCATATTTTTTAAAATACTCATTTTTTTCCCTAAAGCAAATAAACTTTCAAAAACCAAAATTGATTTATTTATTAAATCTTCATTTTTCCTAAATGTTGGGAAAGTCATATTATTCTCTCTCTAAATTTTTTTATAGGAAAACTTATGAAGATGATTAAATAAATCCAAATGATCCTATTTTAAAAATTTGAGAAATTCCAAATATGAAAATAATGAAATTCCAACTTCTCCGAGGGTCCTTGAGTTGCGTGAAATTTTCTAGGATCGGAAAATGCGAGAAAATATGATATGCATGATGACTTAATGTATAACATTCCAAATTGAAAATTTGGGATGTTACAAGTTGTTGGCTCTCCATCCTTGCACCCAAGGACAAAGTGCATCACACTAGATAGGTTCTCACACACTTCTCTCATCTCACTTTTGGTGGCAAATAGGATGAGGTTTTTCTCTAGGCTAAGAGGCGCCAAGTTTGGCTTGTGGCTCTCACTCACTTTTGGTGGATCACTTTCACTCTTTTTCTCCATGATGGGTGGCTTGCTTGTCGGCTAACACTTGACAAGGAGACATAGGTCGAAAGCACATATTCCTTCCCTTTCATCTTGAAGCTATAGTAATTGGTGCGCCCATTGTGGAAGACACCACGGTCGAATTGCCATGGTCGACCAAGAAGGAGGTGGCAACGGTCATTGGGACCACATCACACTCCAAAGTGTCCTCCTATGCACCGATTTTGAAGGAGACTTGGACCGTATGTTCGACCTCAGATAGTGCCGTGAGTCACTTAGGCATTGAACTTGTATGGATGCGGTGCTTCCTCTGACCAATTGAAGCTTGGAGCATAGTTCTTCGCTGCTGTTGTGGCAACTACTCCACGATGATGACCTTGACGGATCTCCCTTGATGCCGGCCTTTGTGTGGAAGATGGGTATCTTTGGTCGCCTTCTTGTTGATGTTGAAGAGTTAAGACCTGGAGACCACCTTATTAGTGGTCCCGAGGCTATTCTAGGTGCTCACACACCTTATTAGTGGGCCAGGCCCATGTAATTTCGAAATACTTAAGTATAGGCTGTTTTAGAGTCCGTATGTGTGGGGAACAAGAGTTAGGTTGATTTCGACCCTCCACCAAGGGCCACGAAATTCTCTTCCTCCATATATACAGCCCTTAGGGCACCGCTTAGACCTTGGGTTTTGTTTAGATCAAAAGTTCGCCATAGCAGCAACTTTATGCATTTCGCTTGTGTTCAACGACTGCACAAAGGCGCCACAGGTAACCCACCTTGATCAATAAAGCTTATCTTATATTCGCAATATCCAGATTGCAATCTCAGCTTTGCTTGTTCTTCGCTTGCTCGCAGGAAAAGACCCTAGTGGTCGTTGATCGTGTTCGGCGTGGTCAATAACCTCTCGGAGTTGGTTTAGCGACAGCAAGGCGCGACGCCCTCGCACGCTCAGAGTCGGATCGTCAAAGTCGACTTCCTCCAAAGCGAAAACCAACATCTCATCGAAAGACGGATACCTTTGCCTCTATCAAGTGGTATCAGATTTTCAGGTTGCTCGTGAGATTTTACAGTTTTTCGTAGATTAGATCGAGTCTGTTCTTCATACCTAAAGTCCACTTAAAAAGCCAAAAAAATTAGGTTAGTTCATCATATCCGAACCAATCTGAGCCTTTTGCATAATCTTTTTAGGTTTTTGCTTTGTTGAATTTATGTTGCATCGTCGTGTCAAGTTGCTGGTCTTAGAATCTAGTCTTTAGAGTTTCGAAGTTCTGGTCATAAGTTGTCACGCCACAGCACAAGCACCATCATCCGTATCCATATACCACCACCAATCCGTATCCAAATACCACCACCAATCCAGATCCATATACCACCACCGCTACCATATACCACCACCGCTGCCATATACCACCACCATATATCCACCACCATATATCCACCACCAATCCGAAGTTCCTTGCATATTAGGTTTGTTTTCGAGATCCATCTAGTTTCCGATTCGTGTTTCGCTGTTTTGAGTAGGTTTCTAAGAAGAAAAAATGTCCGAAACCACCTCCGTTTAGGCCCAAAATTTTCCAAAACGCATTTGTCGTAAAAATTTTCTCGCTATCCTATTTTTAGGTGTTTCTAAGTGATTGAGACAACGCCATTATAGAAATTTTTTTGACCCGCTTCAGTTTTTGGGTCCCGGCAATGAAAAAAATTTTTTTTTGGTCGAAAACTTTCGTGCCCATCCCGTCATTGACCTAGGAAGAGTTTTGAGACACTCGCCATTATAGTGATTTTTCAAAAAAAAAGAGCAGCGCAAAAAAAAAAGCTAAAAAAAGGGCTAAAAAAATCCAGAGTGTGCTTTTCCTTTGTTTACGCAGCGCCCGTGATTTTGTTAGTGTTCTAGGCTCGCCTCTAGCACGGTTCCAGCCTAGGACCAAAGACAAGACCGTCAAGTGAGCGCTTATTCAACTTTGCATCTCTGAATTGATTATTGTCGACCCTTTTGCTACCATATTATAAGCCTTCCCAGCTCCACATACATCTACATCGCATGCTTGACTCTCCCCGTAATCGCCTATCCAAGCTTTGAGAGTTTTGACTACATCGGCTGCCGATCACCGCTCCGCTGGGTAAGAATCGTAAGAATTTGAGATTTGCTTGACGGATTTGTGATCGCCCACCACACCACCACCACCACCACTTCCTAGTAGTCCGTCAATCATATTCTTGTGTGTTTCTATTGTCTGCTAACCATGGCAGGATCACGTCGACGTGATCGATCGGGAGAACATGACAAACAAAGCGCTACATGATAAGTTTCAACAAATGATGAGTGGGCAGGTGGAAGATGTGCTAAATAGATTTGAAGAGGCCATGGAGAAGATAGATGGCATTGAGAAGGCGTCAAACAAAGCTCGATAACAAGTTTAATGAATTGCTCGCGCTGCCTACCACCACCACCACCGGCTGCACCTAACGACCTCTACTACAACAACATGGACTACCTCCACATCGCGAAACAGCCTCCGCCGAAGCTTCCCGTGTCCTCTTCACCGCCAAGCTGCCGTGTGCTGTTTATACTTCAGGGGTCCCGCTGCCACGTGGGGAGGATGATTATGTGAGAGATTACGAGGATGAGGTTGATCAACATCAGAACTACGTGCAACCACCAGCACCACAACCACCAGTGTCGCCCACATGCAAATAATGGCAATGTTCGCTCCCTTCAGTACGAGATCATGACCATCTCCCTAAACTGAAATTGAATATTCCACCATTTGAGGGTAGATATGTTCCTGATATATATCTTACTTGGGAGTTAGAAACTGAACAACGATTTACATGTTTACAATATCCCGAGGAGAGACGTGTTCTCGCCGCCGCTTGTGCTTTCACTAGCTTTGCATGTGTTTGGTGGTCTGAACATTGTAGATTATATCCTGCTCCAGCTACTTGGGCTGCTTTGAAAACTGCTATGCGCATCAAGGTTCCACCATATTATCAACGTGAATTACTTCAAAATTGCAGCGCTTAAGACAAGGAAAAATTCGTAGAAGAATATTATCGAATTACAAACCGCTTGATTAGATGTGGTATTGTTGAGGAGAATGAAGCTATGCTTGCACGCTTTCTCGGTGGATTAAATAGAGAGATTCAGAGCATTCTAGACTACAAGGATTATAATAATATCACCGATTATTCCATCTTGCTTGTAAAGCTGAACGTGAAGTGCAGGATCGACAGCCTTGGCGCGACTAACTTTTCTCGCAGGTCGACCTTCATCATGGACACCACGTGCATCATCTACTTCCACACGCTCTACTACACCGCACCTCCGCCGGCTGCCACCTCCAACCGTGATACAAGAAAGGTGCACAACCACCACTATCTCGCCAAGAGTACACCTGCTGGGCCTACACAGTAGCTCTTCTTCTTCCATGGCGCCAACAGGGCACACAAGTGATATTATTTGTCGTCGCTGTAAGGGAAGAGGACATTTTATAGAGAATGCACATCTCAGCGCAGATGATTGCTACCGAGGATGGTGGGTATGAGTCTGCTAGTGACTATGATGAAGAGACTTTGGCTCTTATTACACATGAAGAACACGGTGGAGATGATTCTGATCCCTAGACGCAATACATGGCTGTCAAGATGCCGACAGTATGAATGTTTAGTTGCTCAACGTGTTTTGAGTGCAGGTTACACAAGCTGAGCAAAATCAGAGGCATAACTTGTTCCATACAAAGGAGTTGTGAAGGAACGTTCTATTCAAGGCCATCATAGATGGAGGGAGCTGCAACAACTTGGCTAGCATGGATATGGTGGAGAAGCTTTCTCACCACAAGACCACATCCACATCCTTACTACATCCAATGGTTCAACAACAGCGGCAAGGTTAAGGTAACACGCATCGCTCGTGTGTATTTTAGTATCTCTACATATGCTGATTATGTTGATTGTGATGTGGTACCTATGCAAGCATGTTCCTTATTACTTGGTAGACCATGGCAATTTGATAAAAATTCAGACACCATGGTAGAAACAATCAAGATACTCTTGTTCACAAGGATAAAATATTACTTTGCTTCCTATGACTCTCGACTCAATTTTGAAAGATGATATTAATAGAGCTAATAAAGCAAAATAGGAGAAAATAAGAGTGAAAATCAGATTGTGGCAAAAGAATTTGAGCAACAAATGAAGCCTAATAATAAACCATCTAATGTTGCTTCAAATTAAACTGAAAAGTGCATGTTTATTTGCCACCAAATCTGATATTGATGAGCTAGATTCTAGCAAATCTGTTTGCTATGCTTTTGTGTGCAAAGAGGCATTATTTTCATTCGAGGACGTGTTTTCCTCTTTGCCCCTCGCTGTCACTAACATTTTGCAGAGTTCACGACGCCTTCCCACAAGACGCGCCACCGGATTACCACCTATTCGAGGGATTGAGCATCAAATTGACTTAATTCCCGTGCCTCGCTACCCAACCGCCACCATACCGCACTAATCCGAGGAGACGAAGGAGATTATGCGCCAAGTACAGGAGCTGCTCGACAAAGGTTATATACGCTAATCTCTTAGTCCTTGTGCTGTTCCTATTATACTAGTGCCTAAAAGGATGGTACGTCATGATGTGTGTTGATTGTAGAGGCATTAATAATATTACTATTCGTTATCGCCATCCTATTCCTAGGCTAGATGATATGCTTGATGAATTGAGTGGTTTCTACAATATTCTCCAAAGTTGATTTATGAGTGGATACCATCAAATTCGTATGAAATTGGGAGATGAATGGAAAACAGCATTTAAAACTAAGTTTGGATTATATGAGTGGTTAGTCATGCCTTTTGGGTTAACTAATGCACCTAGTACTTTCATGAGATTAATGAACGAAGTTTTACGTGCTTTCATTGGACGATTTGTGGTAGTTTACTTTGATGATATACTGATTTATAGCAAATCTTTGGAAGAACATTTGGAACATTTACGTGTTGTTTTTAATGCTCTACGTGATGCACGCTTGTTTGGTAACCTTGGGAAGTGCACCTTTGCACCGATCGAGTATCTTTTCTTGGCTATGTTGTTACTCCACAGGAATTGAAGTTGATAAAGCCAAGATTGAAGCTATTGAGAGTTGGCCGCAGCCCAAAACGGTCACACAAGTGAGGAGTTTTCTTGGACTCGCTGGTTTCTATAGGCGCTTTGAGAGACTTTAGCACCATTGCTGCACCTCTCAATGAGCTTACAAAGAAGGATGTGCCTTTTGTTTGGGGTACCGCAGGAAGAAACCTTCACGGTATTGAAAGATAAGTTGACACATGCCCTTTACTCCAACTTCCCGACTTTAATAAGACTTTTGAGCTTGAATGTGATGCTAGTGGAATTGGATTAGAGGTGTGTTATTACAAGATGGCAAACCTGTTGCATACTTTTCTGAAAAATTGAGGGCCTAGTCTGAACTATTCTACTTATGACAAAGAATTATATGCTCTTGTTCGGACTTTAGAGACATGGCAACATTATTTATGGCCCAAAGAATTTGTTATACATTCGATCATGAATCTTTGAAACATATTAAAAGTCAAGCTAAACTGAATCGTAGACATGCTAAATGGGTTGAATTCATTGAGACTTTCCTTATGTCATTAAACACAAGAAGGGTAAAGAAAATGTTATTGCTGATGCTTTGTCTCGTCGCTATACTATGCTTTCACAACTTGACTTCAAAATATTTGGTTTGGAGACCATCAAAGATCAATATGTGCATGATGCTGATTTTAAAGATGTAATGCAGAATTGTAAAGAAGGAAGAACATGGAACAAGTTCGTTATTAATGATGGTTTTGTGTTCCGCTAACAAGCTATGCATTCCTGCTAGCTCTGTTCGCCTTTTGTTGTTGCAGGAGGCGATGGAGGAGGATTAATGGGACACTTTGGCCAAGAAGACGGAGGATATACTTGCTACACATTTCTTTTGGCCAAAGATGAGACGGATGTTGAGCGCTTTGTTGCTCGCTGCACTACATGTCAAAAAGCTAAGTCACACTCAATCCTCATGGTTTATATATGCCTTTGCCTGTGCCTAGTGTTCCTTGGGAGGATATATCTATGGACTTTGTTTTAGGTTTACCTCAACAAAGAAGGGAGGGATAGCATATTTGTTGTCGTGGATAGATTCTCAAAATGGCACACTTTATACCATGTCATAAAAGCGATGATGCTGTTAATGTTGCTGATTTGTTCTTTCGTGAAATTATTCGCTTGCATGGTGTGCCAAATACTATTGTTTCAGATCGTGATACTAAATTTCTTAGCCACTTTTGGAGATGTTTATGGGCTAAGTTGGGGACTAAACTGCTTTTAGTACTACTTGTCACCCCAAACCGATGGATAAACCTAAGTAGTCAATAGAACATTGTCTACTATGCTTAGGGCTGTTTTGAAGAATAATAAGAAAATGTGGGAAGAATGCTTGCCTCATATTGAATTTGCTTATAATCGCTCATTACATTCTACAACTAAGATGTGCCCTTTGAAATTGTGTATGGCTTCCTACCTCGCGCACCTATTGATTTGTTGCCTCTTCCATCTTCGGAGAAGGTTAATTTTGATGCTAAAGAACGTGCTGAATTGATTTTAAAAATGCATGAGATAACTAAGGAAAACATTGAGCGATGAATGCTAAATATAAACTTGCTGGAGATAAGGGTAGAAAACATGTTGTCTTTGCACTGGAGATCTTGTTTGGTTACATTTATGTAAGGATAGGTTTCCTAATTTGCGCAAATCAAAGCTAATGCCACGTGTTGATGGTCCATTTAAGGTGTTAGAGAAAATAAATGATAATGCATATAAACTTGAGCTGCCTGCAGATTTTGGGGTTAGTCCCACTTTTAACATTGCAGATTTGAAGCCTTATTTGGGTGAGGAATATGAGCTCCGTCGAGGACGACTTCATTTCAAGAAGGAGGATGATGAGGACATCAATACCATTGTTACACCCACAGCCCCTACTGCTACATATAATCGGACCAATTACTAGAGCTCAAGACGCCAATTAAATTATCGTGCACTTTCGCTTTTTGGTAATGATTCTAATGTTCATGAGAATATGATGCTGCTTAAATTGGATACATTTGTTTTGCTTACAAATGAAGGCCCTAGCTTGGAGAAGGATGGACATTGAGCAAGAACAAGCATGGAGATAATGCCATGCTAAGGGGAACAAGAACGGAGTTACAAGTGATGATTTCAGACTTTGAAGCCACCATAATGGTGCATGAAGCCTTGGACGAAATATACAAGATGCTACTTCATAAATGTCGCCCCGAGGCTATTCTAGGTGTCAAGCGTACACTATTAGTGGGCCAGCCCATGTAATTTCGAAATACTTAAGTATAGGCTGTTTTAGAGTCCGATGTGTGGGGAAACAAGAGTTAGGGTTGATTTCGACCCTCCACCAAGGGCCACGAAATCCTCTTCCTCCATATATACAGCCCTTAGGGCATCGTTTAGACCTTGGGTTTTGTTAGATTAAAAGTTCACCATAGTAGCACTACAGATTGCTTAGTGTTCAACGACTGCATAAAGGCGCCACAGTAACCCCACCTTGATCAATAAAGTTTATCTTATATTCGCAATATCCAGATTGCAATTCAGCTTGCTTGTTTTCGCTTGCTCGCAGAAACAGACTTAGTGGTCGTTGATCGTGTTCGCGCGGTCAATAACCTTCGAGTTGTTTAGCGATTGCTAAGGCGCGACGTCTCAGACGTCAGAATCGATCGTCAAAGTCGACTTCTCCAAAGCGAAAACCAACATCTCATCGAAAGACGGGACACCTTTGCCTCTATCACAAGGCGTAAGTGAGAGGGGGATACAAGGCCAAAGCGCCCGCTGCGCATGTGCAGCAGAGCGGTAGTAATCGAGTAGAGGCGAGGGTCCCGATCTTCGATGAGATGATAACTATCGATTTGGTGGAGTCGACTTTGACGATCCGACTACAAACGCACGATGTTGCGCGCTTTTAGCAATCGCTAAACCAATCTCCCGAGGTTTCGACGATGCCTAAGCACGATCAGCCCGACCATGAAGGTCTATTCCTCGCAAGCAATCAAGAACGAAAAGCAAGAATATGATAAAGCAATCTTAATATTGCGAATATATATGAAGTATTGATAATGGTGGGGATCCGTAAAGCGGTCTTGGTCCGGTCGTTGGACACAAACGGCACACGGGTTGCAATGGCTAACTTTAACTAAACAAATCCCAAGGAAAAGCTACTAGATGGATCTACTTATATAGGAGCAAGGGTGGCGGCCAAGGAGGTGGGAGGACGTCCCAAGGCAGCCTAACACGAACCCTAGGTCGTATAAGGCCAATGGGCCCAAGTGCAGGTGACGAACACCTTTGGACTTGTTGTTTGACTCGGATTCTGCTGCAAGATCAGATTGTTTCGTCCATAACTCAACGCCCGGACGGATTTTAAGGTGATTCCAATTGGGTTGAAAAATGCACGAAATCTATTTTCCAACAAAAAGAATCAACCAATTTGGAGTCCGTATGAAAAGTTATTGACGTTTGAGTCGTATGTCTGCAGTAGTCCGAATCTGAGTCCGTAACGTGAGAGACTTGGACTCTATCTTCTCTTGGGCCAAAAGTGACGGAGAGAACTTTTGAACAGCAGGTAAAAATCTCTTTCTCCCTTATCTTCATATGTGGATTGTACAAATGTCCCATACACCTGCAATTAGACATGGCACAAAAGTTTGTGAAGTATTTTTGTCCCGGATGACATAAATAAATTATTGCATAGTTTGCATCGAAATCACCTCACAAATATACATGTATGCAATATTTTGGTCGATCCAAGGTAATCATGTCCTCATCATCCTCCCTTCTTGAAAACAAAGCCGCCCTCGCGCTGCTTAGTCTGAAATATGGCTAACAAAAGAGACAAGGTGTACATGTTGTATATGTATATGTCATCCATTTTACTTCCCTTGATTTTTGCACATATGACACATGAATAGATGAGTAACTTGCATTGTTCATAAAATCTAAAGCCAAAACATTATCACAAGAAGTAGAAGGCATGAAAATATTACAACTCAGTTTGCACATATAAGTGAAGCTCTTATTCATTTCAAAAGATTGACAATGTTCATCATTAAACCATCCCAACATTGGTGAATAAACCTTACTTGCATCAAGTTTACATGCTACAACATGCTTAAATAAGCAAACATGCAATAAGTCATTCGACACGTAATCATCACCAAGATTAGAGGTCATATCAAAATGATTAAACATTGATTCTTTGCATCAATAGTTAATTCAATGGGTGCACTCAAAATTGTTGGTATTTCAGTTGTTTGATCACATGACGATTCATGATAGTATCAAGATTCTCTAAAATAGGTGATGTGCTCAAATCACCAGCTTAACTCAACACATGATGCATTCAAGTTAACTAGGGATGCATCATTCTCATGTGAAGTTATATCATTAATACCTTTACTGTTACCTTGTTGCAAAGACGAGCTGATGTAGGTAATGGGCGCTGACAATGCACCATACACTTGAGATGATGTCGCGCCACAACTGGGTGTGGCTGTCTAGTTGGTGCAACGGTGGAGGAACCAACCGCGATGGTGAGCATGAACTGAATAGTAGTTGTTGTAGTCACCCAATGCATCCTCCTCAGACTGTCTCTCAAAGGTACAAGCGCAACATACATACCAAGAATGCAACGAGGAATATAGTGAAATCTTGCACGGATATCATGGTTCAAACCACCAAAAATCTATTCATTGTATCATCCTCGATTCTTCTATGTCACAATGACGATATAAGATTTGAACTCTGGTAGTAAGATGAACAGTGTTACTACCTTGTTTTAATTGTTCCAATTTATGGCAATTCACGCATTTATAGTAAGGAGGAAAAAATTGTTGTCTCATTACAGCTTTCAAAACTTTCCAAGTTGTGGGTTGGTTATCAATGTTTTTCTTACAATGTACACTCCACCAAACAGAAGCAAAACCAGTAAATGCTCTAGTGGTAGCTCGACTTCTCAAGTTCAGAAAAATCATTGTGACTAAAAACTTCTTCTAATTCAAGCTCCCAAGCTAGATAAATAGCAGGATTAAATCTACCTCAAATGATGGTAAAGACATAACCTGACCATATGCTTGTGTGTGTAGATCTTTTTTTCTCTCTCCTCTTCCAAACAAACTAGATAAGATGCAGATTGGATCAAGTGAAGATGTGAACGATCTCAACTATGGTTATGACAATGAACGGTGGGTAGCACGTGGTGGAAATTGATGGATGGATGGTGATTAACGAAGGGATAACGATGCAGCGCGGCGTGACTAATGTGAACAGAACTCAAACTCTAAACGAATCCAGACACTAAGACCAGCAACTCGACACCACGATGCAACCGATAATTCAATAATGCAAACAATGAAAAGAAAATTGCAAAGGCTTGGACTGGCTAGGACAAATGATGAATAGATCTAACTTTTTTGTGGCTTTTTCTTGGACAATTGGTAAGAAAATAAATCAATCTAGGATAATCGGAAAATCTCACCGAGCAACCTGAAAACTGATACCACTTGATAGAGGCAAAGGTGTCCGATGTTTCGATGAGGTGGTGGCTATCGCTTCTGTGGGAGTCGACCTTGACGATCCGACTACAAACGCACGACGCTGGCGCCTTAGCAATCGCTAAACCAATCTCCTTAGGTTACCGACGATGCCGGAAGCACGATCAGCCTGACCACGAAGGTCTATTCCTGCAAGCAATCAAGAACGAGCAAGAATATGATAAAGCAATCTGAATATTGCGTAATATATATGAAGTATTGATAATGGTGGGGATCCGTAGCGGTCTTGGTCTGGTCGTTGGACACAAACGGCACACGGTTGCAATGGCTAACTTTAACTAAACAAATCCCCAAGGAAAAGCTACTAGATGGATCTACTTATATAGGAGCAAGGGTGGCGGCTAAGGAGGTGGGAGGACGTCCCAAGGCAGCCTAAAACTAACCCTAGGTCGTACAAGGCCAATGGGCCCAAGCGGAGGTGACGTAACACCTTTGGACTTGTAGTTTGACTCGGATTCTGCTGCAGCATCAGATTGTTTCGTCTATAACTCAACGCCCGGACGGATTTTAAGGTGATTCCAATTGGGTGGAAAATGCACGAAATCTATTTTCCAGCAAAAAGAATCAACCAATTTGAAGTCCGTATGAAAAGTTATAGACGTTTTGAGTCAGGTATGTCTGTGCAGTCCGAATCTGAGTCCAGAACGTGAGAGACTTGGACTCTATCTTCTCTTGGCCCAAAAGTGACGTGAGAAGACTTTTGAACAGCACCTAAACTTCTCCTTTCCCTTATCTTCATATGTGGATTGTACAGATGTCCCATACACCTGCAATTAGACAAAACACAAAAGTATGTGAAGTATTTTGTTCTGGATAACATAAATATATTATTGAATAGTTTGCACTATAAATCACCTGAGAAATATGCATGTATGCAATATTTTGGTCTCATCCAAGGTAGTCATGTCCTCATCACATCTCATCATCGCCACTGTGGATGAAGGCCAAGATGGCACATCATCACTCTCTCCATAACCAAGGGAAAATCCCATGCTCGATCATCTCGCCATCGCCGCCAGGATGAAGGCCAAGATGGCACATCATCACTCTCGCCCCAAAGATGGAAGCATCATCCTTGCTCGCCACCTTGTCGCCGCCTCCAAAGCTTGGTTTCTTGAGGGTCTCCAGAGTCGCATTCATCGCCGCACTGCCTTGAAAAAGAGTCGAGGTAGACTCGCATCATCAATGCCATAAAGAGGGATGGCGGTGAAGTCGAACTTGGGAGCATTGTCTTGGAGTTCATCGAGCTTGGACATCTTGGTGGTACTAGCCTCATGCTCGCCGTGGTTGGAGCTGGTCTTCGAGAAGTGTGCTTGGGGTGGAGAAGCCTTGGCCTTCATGAGTTCTTGTTCACCTTTGAGAGCACCAATGTAGTAGTCGTTGAGGGACTTGTAGTTCTCGAGGAGGATTGTCTTGAGATGTCGTTGTTCAAACCCATCATGAAGTGGAACTTCATCAAATGGGGTCGCCCACGCCTCTCGTCAGAAGGCAATCTTCATCTCCTTGAAGTACGCTATTGATGGACTTGGATCCTTGGATGGTTTTCTCCAATTGGCGAAGAAGTTTTCCGTAGGTTGGAGGCACAAACTCTTGCCGCAAAGTTCTCTTTGTCTTGGGCCAACTCATGTCGTGAGTATCTCAAGGTGTGTGAAGCCACCAAGTTGAGGCGAGTCGTGGAAGTTTCTTGTGGCACACTTCACTAGATCTTTGGGAGGAACTTGATGTAGCTTGAGGTAGTCATCCATTAAACGCCCCACTCGAGGTACTCCTCGGGTTCATGAGTCCCATAGAAAGGAATCGCGTGGTCGATGTCGAGGTCGAGTAGCTCATGGAAGTCGCACTTGAGCTTGGGGAGCTTTCTTGAGCGTAGCCTTGAGGTTCTTGTTGGCGAAGATGTCGATGTCCGTAGGGCTTAAGATGCTTTGAAGTCGCTACGAAGATGCCAAGGGAGATGGTGAAGTCGTTAAGCGTTGTTGGTGTTGAGCTCTTGACTTTCACGCTCTTGTTGGTGATGGTGTCGATGCCGATGTGATCTTGCCGAGATGGTAGCTCGGAAGGATGTGCTCTTGAGCGCCTTCTCAAGATGAGGAAGATCTCTTGTAGGACTTGATGAGGGCTTTGATCTCTCCATATGAGCTTGCATCTTGGCGCCGGAGTTGTTGTTCGTGGCATCGAACTCGTCGTTGTTGTTGTAGACCAAGGTGAAATGCCTTGCCTATCTCGATGAGGACACCAATACCATTGTTACACCCACAGCCCCTGCTGCTATACATACCGGACCAATTACTCGAGTCAAGCACGCCAATTGAATTATCAGTACTTTCGCTTCTTGGTAACGATTCTAATGTTCATGAGAATATGATGCTGCCTAAATTGGATACATTTGTTTTGCTTACAAATGAAGGGCCTACCATGGACAAGAAAGATGAACCTTGGAGCAAGTTCAAGCATGGAGATGTTGGCATGCGCAAGGGGAACAAGAACGGAGTTACAAGTGATGATTCCAGGACTTTGAAGCCACCCTAATGAGTGCATGAGGCCTTGGACGAAATATACAAGATGCCACTTCATAATATTCGGCCCATAGGCTATTCTAGGTACTGCGTCACCTTATTATTGGGCCAGGCCCATGTAATTTCGAAATACTTAACTATAGGCTGTTTTAGAGTCCGTATGTGGGGAAACAAGAGTTAGGGTTGATTTCGGACCCTCCACCAAGGGCCACGAAATTCCTCTTCCTCCATATATACAGCCCTTAGGGCCCCGCTTAGACCTTGGGTTTTGTTTAGATTAAAAGTTCGCTTATAGCTGCTAGTCGGATCGCCAAAGTTGACTTCCTCCAAAGCGAAAACCACATCTCATCGAAAGACGGGACACCTTTGCCCCTATCACTATCCATCACAAGACTCGAGTAGAGGTGAGTAGGAAATGAGATAAACAATACCAAGTTACCTTTTCCCAAAGTTGAGGATGTATCCTGCTTCACTCAATGTGAGATGAAAGAATAGTGGAATTGGTACCGGCTTGTTCACTCACACCTATCAAGTAAAGCTTATGGTAGAGCTCTCGTGAGGATAGTGGCACAAAATTGATGCAAAATGTTAGTAAGAGTCAATAATGTTGAAAGAGATTCACAAATTCGCAAGCTTAAACAAGTAGACCAATAGCAATATGTGGCACACGGAAACACACACACGGATAGATAAATGGGGTGGCAACCAAGGAATGAGCACAAAATGTGGAATCCACGGAAAACGCCGTGTTGCACAACTCAAGAGAGACGCTAGCACGATTGCTCAATAGGCGGATACGACACTATTGCACAACCTATAATATGCAAAATGGATGAACTTTCTATCCCAAGTATGCTATATATGTATGGTTCCCGGTGTTTTTCACACAATGATCCAAGATGATCAAGTATGATACCATATGATATATTTTGATGCTATGGCTATTTCTTACAAGCTGTTTGCTCTCTCTTTTTATTTGCTTAAAAGCTTATTCTCTTTTTTGTATGGCCACTTTTGCACAATGCACAAACCAAGATAGCAAATGTGTATATGCGGGAACAATTGACACAATGGATGATATGATACCAATATGATATGGTATGTATGCAATGTATGGTGTAGATCACTAATGTGCACAAGTAATGTTGCCGGCAATACTCAAATGGCTAGTCTCGATAGGCAAGTGACGCAAATTGGGCTAGGGGTTATCAATGCAATTGCAAGGGGAATGTACAATGGTGTTGCGAGGTTACCGCCCTTTTATGATGATGGGCGGTGTTCTTGATGTAGATACCAAGATGATGGAGACTCGCCCCTAAGTAGTCCAAACACCTTAGGAAACGGAAAACCGCGAACTCAAAATCTCAAATGACAAATGTCAAATGGTGGTAGCGGAATGCGGTGGTGGTTTGCACTTGGCAATGCGGAAGTGGTGGTGGTGGTTGATGAAGAAGCAATCGTCCCTAAGTAGTCAAACACCTTAGGAGACTCGAATCACTACTCAAGCAACCACTAATGCAATGGTGAACAAAATGGGTTAAGGTTGGAAGTCGGTGGTGGCTATGAGGATGATATGATGGAAGGCCTAGGCAAACTTGTCAAATTTTCGAAACCTTGATGGAGTCAAATCGTGTTGGTAGTATTTTTGTCGGATGGGGATGTCAATAGCTTCAAAACGAAGCTAAAGAACGCCCAAATCAGAGTTCGGATGAATTAGTTATGGCTGAAACAAGATTCAGCCAAGTCTGAAACTACAGGTTACGGACGTCCGTAAATGGACGGATGTCCGGTCGCCGACGTCCGGAAGGTCGGAACTGTAAATTCGTTCGGTTAGGGGTTCCGTCGTCCGGAAAGGTCGGACGTCCGGTCGTTTTGGGCTCCGGACGTCCCAGAAACGGCGGTCGTCCGGGGTCGGGTCAACGCGAGATGCGAAGTTCAGGGTGCGATTTTGGGCGGAAAATGGAGATTTCCGGGTCAAAATTGACAAGATTTCGTGGATGAAAGATGAAAAACTTAGGGAAATGCTAGATCCACTGAAACCAAGCAAATCCACGGATCAAAATCAACAAAACATCATCAAACCAACAAATCACAAAAAATTTGGGGCTATTTTTGGTGGGGATTTTCATATTTAGGACGTAAATCAAGCAAAAGAAGGCTAGAAAACGGTGGAGGGACTCCAAATACGTGATCAACGTGGCTCATGATATCATATGATACGGGCTAACCCGTGTAGGCCGATCTTTCAGGTTTGGAGGATCCTCAAGAGCACAAAGAAAACGGGAAGAACGGGAGAAATCACAAGGGGAAACACTCAAGAACAAGTCCAATCACACATCCTCTAGACAATCAAACACACAAGATCCACAAGGTACATGAACAACAAAGGAAAGATACATGGTAGCTGCTCATCCCAAATCCAAGAGGAGATGAGGTCTTGACGATATCCTAAATGGATCTTCCCACGAGGGGGTCTTGATGATATCCCGCAGATCTTCTCCTAGATGGAGGTCTTGGCCTCCAATGGAGTAGGGCCTCTCTCTCAAGAGTAGAGATAGGGAGGAGCATAGCTCACATACAAATGAGCTATCATATTTGCTAACCTTATAAAGGAGGTGGAGGTGGTCTATTTATAGTCTAAGCCACGAAGGGGTAAGTGGGAGAGGGACAAGGTCAAAGGCCCGGTCCAAGACACAAAGCGCCGGACGCCCGGTGGGTGACGTCCGGGGCTCGGACGAGCTCGGACGTCCGAAGTCTTCGGACCAGAATATCGCCTTGTCGCTGCGGGCACCGGTCGTCCGGTCGGTGTCGGCCGTCCGCGGCTGGGACTTGTCGGACGTCTGCGTCTCGTCTGTCCTCCGCCGCTAGAAGCTTTGCCGGTTGGACTTTTGGGCTGGCTGGAGTTCCAGCGCCGGACGTCCGGCCGTCCGTCCGTCATCCGTGGCTGTAGATCGTGAAAGTATCCGCTTTTTCCGTTTTCTTCCATGCTTCCTCGCGGATGGTGTAGTCGCTCCTTGGCGCTTGCACTCCTTGATATCCTTGAAGTTCGACAATACCTATGCATGCACACGGGAGAAGTGTCAAGTAGTATACCATCCTCAAGGGGTCAAGTGAGCACGTAAAGGAGAAGATTCATCTTTATGTACGAGAAGTAGAGGTCGATGTGTGACTTGCCAAACAGACTCTTGACATGGTGATGATCGAGATACTCCGCATTAGTGACTCCACCATACGTGACATGGAGAGCATTTCGATGAGGACATCAATACCATTGTTACACCCACAGCCCATACTGCTACATATATCGGACCAATTACTAGAGCTCACAGTACGCCAATTAAATTATCAGTACTTTCGCTTTTTTGGTAATGATTCTAATGTTCATGAGAATATGATGCTGCTTAAATTGGATACATTTGTTTTGCTTACAAATGAAGGCCCTAGCTTGGAGAAGGATGGACATTGAGCAAGAACAAGCATGGAGATAATGCCATGCTCCCAACTCGTGATGGTGGAGATGTGTCCGTCATCCAAGAACTTCTATCTCCGAACCTGTCATGATTAGTAGAAACAAGAAACAAAATTCGAGAATAATGTTCCTATGAACTACTAGGATGTGGTGGTAAATGCTCACAAGATAGCAAATATCAATATCTTACAAGTTCTTACCATGCAGGTGGTGACAGCAACCAGCAATGTCAAATAACTACGAAGATTGTGTAAAGCGATTGCTGGGGAACGACGATACATGGTGTAGAAATATGTGGAGCTGGGTTGGCTATATATGGTAGCAAAAGATTATCAATAATCAATTCAGAGATGCAATGTTGAATAAACGCTCAACGACGGTATCTGTGCTGGTCCTAGGCTAGACCGACTAGAGACGCGAGCCTAGAACACTAATGAGGTCACGGCGAGCACAACTAGCATCAATGAATGATAATAAGTAGCTCGGACAGCAAGATATAAGTGAAGATCACAACGGTAGTAAAGATAATGATGAAAACAACTGCCAAGCAGGATATACAACAACTCTCTCCAATTTTCCTCTTGAAAAGTTTGAGCCAATTTTCTGATAACTTTTTAAAAGAATGCTACTAACTAAAGCTTTCCAATTCAAAAAGAATCACTCAATTCGAGTTGATATGAGGAGTCAAAAAATTTGAAAACTGGTTTGAAAACTGAATAAGCTGTGTTCACGAACTTCGAGGGCAAAAAGACGATTATTTGAGCCGATTTTGAGGTGCCAAATATTGAACTAGCTTCTGCAACTATTTAGATGCGGCTCGTCTCTAGCTTTAATTTGAGTATCATGAGCCAAAACGGACTTCAGATAAGGAAGTTATGCCTATTTTACTGAACAGTGCACAAAACAGATTCCAATCCGAATTCAGCTACGAGATTGAGTCTAGATAGATCCGAACTTTGTTTTTTTTCTTCTTTTTTTTCTCACTTATTATTTCTTTTTTTTCTTTTTTTCTGACTTTTTTCTTTTACTTTTTCTTCTCTCTTTCTCTCCTCTTTCCAAACAAACTAGATAAGATGCATTGGATTAAGAAGATGTGAACTATCTCAACTATGGTTATGATAATGAACGGGTAGCACGTGGTGGAAATTGATGGATGGATGGTAGTCAACGGAAGGATAACGATGCAGCATAAGCGTGACTAATGTGAACAGAACTCAAACTCTAAACGAACTAGACACTAAGACCAGCAACTCGATTACCATTTATGCAAACCGATAATTCAATAATGCAAACAATGAAAAGAAAACTACAAAGGCTCGACTGGCTTGGACAAAGGATGAATAGATCTAACTTTTTTGTGGTTTTTTCTTGGACAATAGGTAAGAAAATAAATCTAATCTAGGATAATTGGAAATTCTCACCGAGCAACCTGAAAACTGATACCACTTGATAGAGGCGTAGGTCCCGATCTTCGATGAGATGATAACTATCGATTTGGTGGAGTCGACTTTGACGATCCGACTACAAACGCAGGCACGACGTTGCGCTTTAGCAATCAAGTAAACCATATGCCTGGAAGCATCGATCACCGACTACTAAGGTCTATTCCTGCAAGCAATCAAGAACGAGCAAGAATATGATAAAGCAATCTTAATATTGTATAATATATATGAAGTATTGATAATGGTGGGGATCCGTAAGCTGTCTTGGTCTGGTCGTTGGACACAATTGAAGTACACGGTTGCAATGGCTAACTTTTAACTAAACAAATCCCAAGGAAAAGCTACTAGATGGATCGACTTATATAGGAGCAAGGGGTATGGCCAAGGAGGTGGAGGACGCCCCAAGGCAGCCTAACACTAACCCTAGGTCGTACAAGGCCAATGGGCCCAAGTGGAGGTGACGAACACCTTTGGACTTGTTGTTTGACTCGGATTCTGCTGCAGCATCAGATTGTTTCGTCCATAACTCAACGCCCGACGGATTTTAAGGTGATTCCAATTGGGTTGGAAATGCACGTAAATCTATTTTCCAACAGAAAAGAATCAACCAATTTGGAGTCCGTATGAAAAGTTATTGACGCTTTGAGTCAGGTATGTCTATGCAGTCCGAATTTGAGTCCGAACGTGAGAGACTTGGACTCTATCTTCTCTTGGGCCAAAAGTGACGTGAGAGAACTTTTGAACAGCAGGTAAAAATCTCTTTCTCCCTTATCTTCATATGTGGATTGTACAAATGTCCCATACACCTGCAATTAGACATGGCACAAAAGTTTGTGAAGTATTTTTGTCCCGGATGACATAAATAAATTATTGCATAGTTTGCATCAGAAATCACCTCACAAATATACATGTATGCAATATTTTTGGTCGATCCAAGGTAATCATGTCTCATCAAGTACCGCTTGGGAGGGCGGTAGTACCGCTGGACCGGCGGTATCGACCCGGTCGCCGAGCACAGGAGTTTGTCGGTTGAGCGGCAGAGCTGAAGTTCGCCATGTTGTGCCGCTTGGGGCCTTTAGCGGTAGTACCGCTGGTGTTGGCGGTAGTACCGCCGCCTGGTCTTTTCCCTTCTTCCATGCTTCCCTCGCGGATGGTGTAGTGGTTCTTTACGCCAGACCTCCTCGCCGCCTTAGTGTTCGGACAATACCTATGCATGCACACGAGTGGAGTGTCAAGTAGTATACCATCCTCGAAGGGGTCATGTGAGCACGTAAAGGAGATGATTCACCTTGTGTATGTGAAGTAGACGTCGCGACGTGTCACTGCCGAACGGACTCTTGACATGGTGATGTCCATAGGATGCTCCGCATCATCTCCCTCCTTGGAAAGATCCGACCGGATCGTGATCCTCATCACCATGGAAACGGTTGTCGTAGACGGACTTGTAGTTGGACGAAGGTGAAGACATGGCGCAATCCAAGTAGTCCAAGGTGTCGCCGGAGTGATAGACATGCAAAAAGAGCAAACACAAGAAACACTCGGAAATACAATGGTTAGCGCACCCAAAGTGTCCATCATGTAAGAATGAGTCCGTCCAAAGGAATTGTTCATGACAAGGCATGAGATGCTTATCCAAATGATGTAAAATGACATGTAAAGCATTCATGGGAACCAAAGCATGGTGTACAAAGCGCACAAATTCTACCATTGTGCAAAATGATGTCATAGAGAGACGGTTTATCAATAGCATGAATATGGCAATGGATGCTCAACATGTGTATGATATCATGCAATTGATGATAGGCAATGTGATCATTATGTATGAAGATGCTATCAAGAAAGATCACAACAAATTTGCATAAGAAAATGCACAGTTCATATATCATGGATGACATGGGAATAGGTGCAACAAGGCAATCATAATGTGAGTCAATCCATGCATAAGACGCAAATTTGTGGTGAGTATGATATGTCCATCGAGTATGAGTATGAGCACAATCAACAAATATGGAGGTGTTGGTATACCAATGCTCGATGTTGTGGCAAGAGTGGAAACCAAGGTGCATCCAATAAGTCCGAGCGCCTCAATGTGAAGGTCCATAGAGCCAATCTCCAATGTCGATCCTCCGTCATGATGTATCATGTAGACAACAAGAAGGAAACAACAATGAAAGAATGACCCATCTAATATGCGATTTGAGGATGGCTCAAAGGGAAGGAGTTCACCTCAAGAAAGTTCCTAAAGATGTTGGAGTCAGACATCATGTATGTCTTCACATATCCAATATGTCGATAACGGCACCGCCTTTGTGAATCCTTCAAAATGAAAGAACATGACAAACACTCTGAAAACAAATGAGGTTAGCGAAGTGCAAAACCTATCATTCGTGTGGTAAGATACCTAACAAGTGTATGCATCATGCTCATCATAAGAAAGTTCAAGGAGCGCGGTCATAGTATGGAGGCATATGATGCAAGAACAACCAAATGTAATAGGCTCAATCAAACAAGCATGCATCACAAGTAATATGTCAAAGTCTCCAAGATCAATAAGCATAGTATGGTTGCACTCAATACATATGAAAGAGGCAACTAATGGACACAAGAGACAATGATCAAGATATATCATGTGAGAGGCATGAAATATATATGTCATCAACCCAAGAAAGCAAGTAATAGTGGAACATGGGTGATGCAACATAGGAAGCAATCATATCAATCATGTGAAGCAAGCTAGTAGTGCGTAAGATGCAACGTACTAGAAGGAATCAAGGCAATCATGTCATGGGTGCAAATAGTGTGCATGAATACTTCACATGACATGTCACAAGCATGAAGGCAAGATATGAGCAAAATAGCATCAATAGCATGGGGCACATGGTAAACATGGCAATAGCAACAAGGATCTCCACCAAGCATGCAAATACACATAGAAGTAGCATAATATTGAATCATGGGTATATGCAAGCAAGGGTCACAATTGCATGGCAAAGGCATAGAAGCAAGTATAAGCATGCAATGTGAACACGGTAAAATGAGCATAAGGTGATCAAGTGGTAAATAGCCCAGCCGTGTGAGAGCCAAGTAGAAGAGGATGCGTAGTCCTTGCGCGAAGGAATGGTGGTAAGGATAGTCCACGGATCCCAAGTCATCATTGCTCTCAAGATCGCTTCGTCAACTCATGGGATTGAGAAGTTGATGAGTGTATGTGAGTACCTACAAAAACAAAGACAAAGGAAAATTGTGTGTGTGGTAGATGCACATCATCCATCATGATGCATACGTGCATGTGTTTGTTAGCACAAAATATCCAATGCTCAAATAAATGAGATGCGTGATATAGAAACATGTCATCCATCATGATAGGTTTGTTGTTATGCATGGCATAATGGAGACTCAAATTGTGTAATGCATCATGAGAAATATCGAGACATTGTTATCCATGGAATGCATATGGTACACTATCATGGGAATCATGCAAAGTATGAAATGAATCAAGATCTCCTAATATGTATGAGGAAACTATGGGGGTCTCTCATGAGCAAGAGAAACATCACATGGAGAATATTGACAACATCCAAAACAATGCATATTTGGAACAATGTGATCATGGCATGGAATAGTAGATGAATTGCATAAATCATGTAAAGGAAGCATGGCAATATCATCACAAGAGAAGCAAAGGCCAATGACCATCATCTGTCATCTATGCCATAAGTGCAAATGGGATTGATTTTAATGGGGCATGCATAGTTACTATGTTGAGATTGAAGTGAGGCAATATGAGAGATCTCACTCATAGCATATGACAAGTTCAATGGATTGTCCATGATGTGACCAATAGAATTTTCACATGATATCCTATGGAGCATGGCCACAACTAGGCAACTCAACATGCTCATCATCATATTCATCATAAATAAAGTCGAGGCATGAAGAAGTTTCACTAGCATGAAGCATGGTAATAGGTGGGGACATCATGGGAGCAATCAATGTCAAGATTGTCCACTAGTGGGACAAGAGAAGTACCATCACCTATGTTACCTTTGGAAGGTCGCTCATGAGTTGTAGGTGAGGTGTTGAAGATCGCCTTGTCATCTTCATCTTGATGGAACCATGGGGGTGCATCATCATCCATCATGGCCCGGCCTCCAATGTAGGGATGGACTTCCGAGGATAGGCATGTCGTCATGTAGGAGACCTAGCACCAAAGAAGAAAACACACTAGGAGTAGAGGTTAAGTCGTTAGAAATCATAGGGCCTCATGTGCCGTGTCAACTACCTCACTCACTAAGTGTTGTGGCTCACCCTCCCTCAAGGATGCTCTCACCATGGTGGGTGGAGTCACTCAAATGCTCTCAACCTCACATAGGATGTGTGGCATGCTCTCATGTGGGGGCTAGTGGTGGTCACACTCATCCTCTCAAGGAAATGCTCTCAATGTCACGATGGTGGAGTCACCATGTCACTATGGGTGGTGGCTCTCCTCACATGGCAAATGGGGCATCTCACATTGGGGTGCCGAGATGTAGGTGCAATGTCTCCGCGCGGTCGCGAGCTTGACTCGGAGTATGAGTCCAATGGGGCCTGCCTTCATGTTGTTGAAGAGGTTCACGCCGCCGGGTCGGGGATGGCCCGCTCGACCGCCTTGTCACCGCCTTGGTGTGGGAGGCCCATATGATGTGGCACCCAAGCTCGCTCCATGACCGAAGGAATGTCCCATGCTCGCCATCTTCCTTGAGGGGCTTCCAAGATGGAAGTGTCGTCCCGTAGGGTGGTCGCCTTGGACTTGATGAAGTCGGTAGGCGACACGGGGAAGTAGGCGAAGATGCCGACGTCCAAAGGCGAAGATGCTTGAGAACACTTGGCGGATGCCGGGGTAGATGTAGCCGTAAGCCGCTTTGGTGGGCTCGCGGCTTCCTTTGTGCTTATGAAGCCGACTTGGCATGAAGTAGGGCTTGTTGGGACTTGCATTTGTGCTTGTGGAGCATCTTCATGATGATGATGTCGTTGTCGTGCTTGAGCTCGAGTAGATGTCGTCGTCGTCGCCTGCACATGATGCTTGAGGTGACTTGCCCTTCATGACGATGTTGATCACGAATGTGATGGTGGTCGCCATGTAGATGTGGACAGGACGATTTGCCTTGCATCGCCGGGCCCAAGACTTGTGGCTTGAACGCCCCTTGAAGATGGGGGGAAACTTGATCAAGGCCCAATCTCCTCCATCCTTGCATCTTGCTCCTTTTATGTGCGGCAAGCTTTTAGAAGTAGTCCCTTCCTTGCTTCGAGTAATGAATGTCGATGGAGATTTCGGCGCCTCGCAATCTTGATTGTGTGCTTTGCACTTGTCGTTGAGATCAAGAGACGCTTGGTGATGTAGTTGTTCACCCGCCGTTGTTGTCGAAGACCGAAGATGAAATGCCTTGCCTATCCATCCAAGACTCGAGCAAATATGAGGGGAGAAAGAGAAGACTTATACAATGTACCTTGACCGATGTTGACAATGAATCAAGTTCACTCAAATGCGGACAATGAAATAGCACTATTGTAAATCTTGTTGGTTCTCACACCTACACAAGTAAAGCTTATGGAGGAGCTCGTGAGGATAGTGGCACAAAAATTTAATGAAAATGTTAGCAAGAGTCAATAATGTTGAAAGAGATTCACAAATTGCAAGTGAAACAAATGGACCAATAGCAAATAATGGACACGGAAACACACACACGGATAGATAAATGGGGTCGGCAACCAAGGAATGAGCACAAAATGTGGAATCCACGGAAAACGCCGTGTTGCACAACTCAAGAGAGACGCTAGCACGATTGCTCAATAGGCGGATACGACACTTGTGCACAACCTATAAGATGCAAATGGATAAACTTTATCCGGTGCTATGTATGTATGGTTCCCTGTTTCTCTCAAGATGATCCAAGATGATCGATATGATAATCTTATATGCAATGTGGTATGATGCTATGGCACTTGCTTACAAGCTTTTTCTTTTTCTTTCTTAAAAGCTTTATTTCTTTTTTTTATGTCCACTTTGCAAATGCACAAATCAAGATAGCAATTGTGTATATGGGAACAAACTTGAAACACAATGGATGATATGATACCAATATGATATGGTATGGTATGTAATGGAAGGTATGATCACTAATGTGCACAAGTAACGGCCGCAATACTCAAATGGCTAGTCTCGAAAGGCAAGAACGCAAAGGGCTAGGGGTTAACAATGCAATGGCAAGGGAATATACAATGGAGGGATAACGATACCAAGATGATATGGAGGTTACCGTCCGGTGTTGAGAAGGGTGTTCTTGATGTAGATACCAAGATGATGGAGACTCGCCCTAAGTAAAACACCTTAGGAAACCAAAACCACGAACTCAAAATCTCAAACGCAAATGTCAAAATGGTGGTAGGGAATGCGGTGGTTTGCACTTGGCAATGCGGAAGTGGAATGATTATAATGGTTGAAAAGGGTTGCCGCCCTAAGTAGTAAACACCTTAGGAGACACAAGTCACAACTCAAAAAGCTCAATCAACAATTTTTGGGGGTAGTTTGAAGTGTATGGTAAGGTTATTTGAAGTGGTGGTGGTTGATGAAGGCAATCTCCCAAAGCCAAACACCTTAGGAGACTCGAATCACTACCAAACCACAATGCTATGGGGAACAAAATTGGGGGTTGGGCGGGGTGGTTATGCGGAGGATGGGAAGCCCTAGGCAAAGTTGCCAAATTTTCAAAAATTTGATGGTGTCAAAAGGTGGTGA
>JAHIAM010002045.1:0-24640 GCA_021605205.1 Aegilops longissima | reverse complement strand
GATCCCCCGGCCCAAACGGGGCCCCCCAAAGGCCACCCGCCCACGGCCCCATTCATCCCCATTTCGCCGCCCAGGACCCACAAGGTTCAACAATTCCTGGGCCCCGCCAGCGGCCCGGCCTCCGGCCCTGGCTGGGCCCCGGGCCCCCAGGCTCAGTGCCTTGCGCCCGTTGCCGGCCCGCCCTGGCCCCGCCCGGCCCCCCCCCCGGCCCGTTTGGCCCCTTGGCCGTTCCCGCAGCCGGCCTGGCCGGCTGCACCGCACCCGGCCTCCCTCGGCCCGGCCCAAGACTGCCCGCCGGGCCCCTCCGCCCGCCCCGCTCATTAACTCCCACTGGCGCAGGATCCGCGAGATCCGCCCTCGATTTCACCACGTTGACTTCCGTCGTTAAGTCCCGTATAGATGCATATTTTAGCCATTTTCATCATGCCATAACTCGGCATGTAGCTCCGCTTGCCAGATAATATGTCAAATTGTTCGCTCAAGAGTAAATCATTTCATCTCATTGCATCATTTTCATTTGAGCTCATCTTGATGCCCGAAATGCTGTTAGAAGAGTGCTATGTGATGTTGGTTTCGCTTTCGTAACATGCACTTTTGTCATTTTTGCCATGATTGATGTGTGCACCCTATGGACTTGAGTCCTACATGTGTTTTGTAATATGCCATGCCATCTTTACAGGGTGTATGCCATGTATTTTTGTGATCTATGTGGTGACTAGCACAAGCATGCAAACTAGGCATCATAATGTTGTATTCACTGCTCACGATATTTTTATGCCATGTTAACTTGATGCTACGAGAGTTCCATGCATATTTTGAGATACTTCAGAAGGATGTTTTGTTATACATGTCTTGCTCTATCCATCCATGCCCTTGTTTGCAATTATGGAGTGCCATAGCTTGAGTCAATCGAGCTCTACTTTTGCTATAAAATGTTTCCGCGATTGTTTACATGTTATTCAATTTTTCCAAGGTTGTTGTAGTTGATCCTGTATGATATGATGTTGTTCTTGCCATGTATAGCTTCTATGCCATGTCTTCTTACTGTTGGTTACCTTGCATGCCATGTATTGCTCTGTGGTGAGTGGTTGCTCACCAACATGCCTACTTATTGTTGTTCCTGCCATGTTTGAATCTGTAATATAACTTGCCATGTTTACATGGGTGCCATCATTTTTCTCGGTCCTTTTGGCTTATGGTCAGTAAGGGACTTTTGTTCTATGCTTTGAGTAGATTCATGCCATGCCTTTGTTTGCCATGATAAGTTCCTGTAGCATGTTGTTTGATAGCTCTAAACATTGCAACTGATGTTATTTTTCCAAAGTCCTAAACTGTTATTATTTGCAATCTTGCCATGTGTTTTTGAGCATGTTCTAGTTGTTTCGGAGATAGCTCGTGTTCATGTTTTGTCATGCTTTACCTGTACATCATGACCATGCCTTTTGTTTTCTTGTTGAGGTCCTGTAGCATGTTGTTTTGATGCTTGCAATATGCCTAGTTGTGTTTTGGGCGATTGTTGTCATGTCTTGTATTGTGTTATGTGTTGAACCGCTGTTGCTTTTGAGTGTGCTCTATATGAAACTTGCTTGATTTTGCATGTAGTTTCATATTATCATGTTGCATCCTTGTTTTGAGGTGTTTTCTTGATGTTTGTATGCATTTTGCATCAATGCCATGTTTATCTTGTTTTGCTCATATCTTCTAGGCCGTAGCTCCAAATCTAATGAACTTTATATGTAATTGACTAGAATTTCGTTAGATCATCATGGTGCATCTTAACTTGCTGTTTAACAACTTGAACAAAGGTTTATTCAGATCTGGACCAATTTCGAAATTTGCATATGAGGACTTACCGAATTGTTATATGTTGTTCCGCCTCATTTAAACTTGCCTTGATGTGTTGCTCTTGTTTGCATCATCTCTTGCCATGAGTAGCTTCATCTAGTTTTGTCATGCATCATGCTTGTTGTGCATCATGCCTTGTTCATGTGTGGTGTGTTTACTTTGTTGTGTGCTTCTTCTTGTTAGTTCCTGCTTGCTATGCATCGTGAGGATTCGCTCGCTCACGCTTGGTTCGCTTCATCCGCTCGCCTTTTCATGGACTCGTTCTTCTTCCTTTGGATTTCGGCAAGATGACCGCTACCTGGATCTCACTACTATCATTGCTATGCTAGTTGCTTCGCTCTTTCGCTATGCCGCTACCTATTACACGCTTATCAAGCCATCCCAATTGCCATGTCACCTCTAACCTTTGTCACCCTTTCTAGCAAACCGTTGTTTGGCTATGTTACCGCTTTGCTCAGCCCTCTTATAGCGCTGTTAGTTGCGGTGAAGATGAAGTTTGTTCCTTGTTGAACATGGAGATGTTGTTCTTGTTGGAACATGTTTACTTGTTGGGATATCACAATATATCTTATTAAATTAATGCATCTATATACTTGGTAAAGGGTGGAAGGCTCACCTTATGCATGGTGTTTTGTTCCACTCTCCGCCCTAGTTTCCGCCATATCGGTATTATGTTCCCGGATTTTGCATCCCTAACGCGTCGGTGATTTATGGGACCTTGACTCCTTTGAATAAGACTTGTCCAAGAAGGCCCAACCTTGGTTTTACCATTTGCCTCACCACCACCTACATTTCCTTTGGGAGTAATTAACCCAAGGGTCATCTTTATTCAGCCCCCCGGCTGCTTTCTAAGTGTCTCTCAACCGAGCCACAGGCCACCTTGAGGCAACCCGAGGTTTGGTTTTACTCGAGCTAGTCTCACCTGTTGCCCGAGAACTAGATATGTGCAGCTCCTATCGGATTGTTGCATCGGGCGCTTTGCTGGTCTTGTTTTATTGTCGAAATGTTTGTAGCCGGATTCCGAGACCGATCGGTCTTCCGGGAGAAGGAATATCCTTCGTTGATCGCGGAGCTTATCATGGGTTGTTGGGACACCCGCAGGTATAAACTTTCGAGGCCGTGCCCTGCGTTATGTGGCGATGGGAATTTGTTAATATCCTTGTAGTAAACTTGAAGCAAACTCTTCTAAAATACACCAACCGTAGCGAACCGTGAGTGTTCTTTCGTTGATCGAGAGGAGAACACGGTTCGGTTATGTCCGACGTAGTAGGAGTTCGTGATCACTTCTTGATCATTCTAGTTGACGAATGCCTTTGTTTCTCTTCTCGCCTCATTTTGATGTTAGCCACCATATATGCTTAGTCGCCGCAACCTCACCACTTTATCCTTTCCTTTCCCATTAAGCTTTGCTAGTCTTGATACCCATGGTAATGGGATTGTCGAGTCCTCGTGGCTCAAGATTACTACACCACCAGCCAGGTGTACAGGTTGTGCGATGATCATGACGCAGAGCGATATTTGCTTGTGTTGGAGTTCTTCTTCGCTTCTTCGATCGTGGGATAGGTTCCGTGTCGCACGGCTAGCAGTGGTGGATGTTGTTTGAGTTTTATGTTTCATCCGTAGTGGATGTTGATCTTGTATATGATGTTGATGTATTCTTGTGGCATTTGTGCCTTATGTATGTATCCCCATCTATTATGTAATGTTGATGTAATGATATCCACCTTGCAAAAGCGCTTCAATATGGGGTCTATCTGGTGGGACCGCTGAGTTCCTTTTGATAGGGTCGATATTGGGCGTGATAAAGACCCAAGGACAAATATTTGATTTTTCAATGAATTTATATTACCGGAGCATGTGCATGTAGTTCAAATTTGAATTATACATAAATGCATTTAAAACTCACTTAATGCATAAAAATGTCCAAACGAACCCTCGAATAATTCCAATTTTTGTGATCACTTCATAAAAGGTCTAGCAATTCAAACACCCCATGGCCATTGTGACCCCATTATGTAATTCAAATCAAGACCAAAAATCAAGTAGATCCCACAAAGTTTATTATAACCAACCGTGTGAGCTGCATCACAAAATATCTTTGGACCGTTCAATAAGGGACCGTGGTTCCGATGACACTTTATGCATGAAGTTTTTGTCCAAGCGAACAAATTTTGGCCCGCAAAAAATATCTACTCCCGCCCTCCCTTACCAAAAGCCACATTTTGTTGGAAATATGCGAGACAATAATAAAATGGTTATTATATTTCTTGTTCATGATAATGTCTATTGTTCATGCTATAATTGTGTTATCCGGAAATCGTAATACATGTGGAATAAATAGACCACAACATGTCCTAGTGAGCCTCTAGTTGACTAGCTCTGATCAATGGATGGATACGGTTTCCACCATGGACATTGATGTCATTGATAACGGATCACATCATTAGGAGAATGATGTGATGGACAAGACCCAATCCTAAGCATAGCACAAGATCGTAATTCGCTTGCTAGAGCTTTTCTAATGTCAAGTATCTTTTCCTTAGACCATGAGATCGGTAACTCCCGGATACCGTAGGAGTGCTTTGGGTGTACCAAACATCACAACGTAACGGTGGCTATAAAGGTACACTGTATCTCCGAAAGTGTCTGGTTGGACGGATCGAGATTGGATTTGTCACCGATGACTGGAGAGGTATCTCCGCCCACTCGGTAATGCATCATCATATGAGCTCAATGGACCAAGTGGTTGGTCACGGATCATGCATTATGGAACGAGTAAAGTGATTTGCCAAGAACAGATTGAACGAGGTATTGGGATACCGACGATCAAATCTCTGCAAGTAACGATCATTGACAAAGGGAATTGTATACGGATTATTGAATCCTCAACATCATGGTTCATCCGATGAGATCATCGTGGAACATGTGGAGCCAAATGGGTATCCAGATCCGCTGTTGGTTATTGGCCGGAGAGCTGTCTCGGCCATGTTCAAGTGATTCCCAACCCGAGGTCTACACACTTAAGGTTCGTGACGCTTAGGTTTATAAGGAAGATACGATGTGATTACGAATGTTGTTCGAGTCCCTGATGAGATTCCTGACATCACGAGGAGTTCAAATGGTCCGAGGTGAAGATTTATATATGGGAAGTTATCATACGGTCACCGAAAAGTTTGGGGGCCTATCAAGATTGTATGGGGCCAGGAGGGGTTCCGGGTCCACCGGAGGGTCCACCTGCCGGAGGGCCTTATGGGTTGTAGGTGGAAGGAACCAGCCCCAGGTGGGCTAGGCGCATCCCCCTGGGCCCATGCGCCTAGGGGTTGGGAACCCCAGAGGGCGCCTGCTTGGGGCAAGCCCCTCCGCCGCCCCACTAGATCTCATCTAGAGGGGCCCGGCCCTTCCTCCTTCCCTATAAATAGGGGAGGGGGGCTACACACCACATCCAAGGCGCAGCCCCTCCTCCCAACACCTCCTCCGCCAAGAGCTTGGCGAAGCCCGCCGAGATCGCCACTCCATCACCACCACGCCGCGGGCTGTTGAGCTCTCTCCTCAACCTCCTCCTCCTTGCTGGATCAAGGCGGAGACATCTCCGCCTCAGACGCGGTGTTGAACGCGGAGGTGCCGTCTGCTCAGCGCTAGGATCATCGGTGATTTGATCACGACGAGTACGACTCCATCAACCCCGCTCTTGAATGCTTCCGCCATGATCTACAAGGGTATGTAGATGCACCTCTCTCGCTGCTAGATGACTCCATAGATTGATCTTGGTGATGCGAGAATTTTTTATTTTCTGCACGATCCCCAACAAGGGCATCATGAGCTAGGTCTATGCGATTTTCTATGCACGAGTAGAACACAAGTTGTTGTGGGCGCATTTTTCAATTTACTTGCCGCTACTAGTCTTATCTTGATTCGCAATCGTGGGATGAAGGCCCGGACCGACCTTACACGATGCTTACGGAGACAAGTTCCACCGAACGACATGCACTAGTTGCATAAGGTGGCTAGCGGGTGTCCGCTCTCCCACTTTAGTCGGATCGGATTCGATGAAAAGGGTCCTTATGAAGGGTAAATAGAAATTGGCATATCACGCTGTGGTTTTGGCGAGGTAAGAAACGCTTTGCTAGAACCCTATAGCAGCCAGAAAAACGCAACAACAATTAGAGGACGCCTAACTTGTTTTTGCAGATATGCCTTGTGATGTGATATGGCCAAAAGGATGTGATGAATGATATATTGTGATGTATGAGATTGATCATGTTCTTGTAATAGGAATCACGACTTGCATGTCGATGAGTATGACAACCGGCATGAGCCATAGGAGTTGTCTTAATTTATTGTATGACCTGCGGTTCAATGAATAAAGCCATGTAATTACTTTACTTTATTGCTAAACCGTTAGCCATAGTAGTAGAAGTAATAGTTGGCGAGACAACTTCATGAAGACACGATGATGGAGATCATGGTGTCATGCCGTGACGATGATGATCATAGCGCCCAAAGATGGAGATCAAAGGAGCAAAATGATATTGGCCATATCATGTCACTATTTGATTGCATGTGATGTTTATCATGGTTTTGCATCTTATTTTCTTAGAACAATGGTAGCATAAATAAGATGATCCTCATAGTAATTTCAAGAAAGTGTTCCCCTAATCGAGCGCCATTGAGAAAGTTCGTTGTCTCAAGCACCATGTGATGATCGGTGTGATAGATTCCAACGCTCACATACAACGGTGTAAGCCAGATTTACACATGCAAAACACTTAGGTTGACTTGAAGCCTAGCATGTACGCATATGGCCTCGTAAACGAAAGACCAAAAGGTCGAACATGAGTCATATAGAAGATACGATCAACATGAAGATGTTCACCGATGATGACTAGTCCGTCTCACGTGATGATCGGACACCCTAGTTGACTCGGATCATGTATCACTTAGATGACTAGAGGGATGTCTTTCGAGTGGGAGTTCATTAAATAATTTGATTAGATGAACTTAATTATCATGAACATAGTCTAAAACTTTGCAATATGTCTTGTAGATCAAATGGCCCACGCTAATGTTGCCCTCAACTTCAACGCTGCTCCTAGAGAAAACCAAGCTGAAAGACGATGGTAGCAACTATACGACGGGTCCGAAACTTGAGGATCATCCTCATAGCTGCCAAGAAAGCATATGTCCTAGATTTACCCTAGGTGAAGCACCTGCTTTTCCAAAGAACTCAAGACGTTATGAACGCCTCGCGCCGAGGGATGATTACTCCCGTTCAGCGGCATGCTTTACGTTAGAACCGGGCTCCAAAAGCGTTTGAGAAGCAGAGCATATGAGATGTTCCAAGAGCTGAAAATGGTTTTCCAAGCTCATGCCCGGTCGAGATATGAAGTCTCCAAGTTCTACAGCTTGTAAGATGGAGGAGAATAGTTCCGTCAAAGCACATATCAAAATGTCGGTTGACAACCGCTTATCTCAGCTAGGAGTTAATCTCCGGATGATGCGGTCGCTGAAATCCTTCGCCGCTTCCCACCTAGCTACAAGAGCTTTGTGATGAACTTCAATATGCAGGGATGGAAAAGACCATTTTGAGGTTATTCAATGCTGAAATCAGCGGAGGTGGAGATCAAAAGGAACATCAAGTGTTGATGGTGAATAAAACCACTAAGTTCAAGAAAGGCAAGGGTAAGAAGAACTTAAGAAGGACCAAGGAGTTGTCAGCCCCAGAAGCCTGTCGGAAGAAGCCAAAGCATGGACCCAAGCCTAAGACTCGAAAGTGCTTTAGCAAGGGAAACGTCACCGGAAGGGAACTCCCCAAGTACTTAGCGGATAAGAAGCCGGCAATCCCAAAGGTATATGTGATATACATGTTATTGATGTGTACCTAACCGCCGAGTAGCTCCCGGTATTTGATACCAAGGGTTGCTCATATTTGTAACTCAAAACAGGAGTCTGGAATAAGCGGAGATTGGCGGGACAGGTGACGATGCGCGCCGGGAATGGTTCCAAGGTCGATGATCGCCATCCGGCACGCTACCTCTACATTTACCTACGGGATTAGTTTTAAACCTCAATAATTGTTATTTAGTGCCCTTTGAGCATGAACATTGTATCCGGATCTCGCTTAATAGATGGCTACTCATTTAAACCGAGAATAATGGTTGTTCTATTTATATGAGAGATATGTTTTATGGTCATGCCCCGCTGGTCAATGGTTTATTCTTAATGAATCTCAACATGATGTTACACATATTCATAGTGTGAATACCAAAAGATGTAAGTTGATAAGATAGTCCCACATACTTGTGGCACCGCCTTGGTCACATTGGTGTCAAACGATGAAGAAGCTCCATGCGATGGACTTTTGGAGTCTCTGATTATAATCATTTGACACATGTGAACCATGCCTCATGGGAAAATGACCAAGACTCTCTCCAACAATGGAGCGAGCAACCAACTTATTGGAAATCATACATACGATGTTGGGTCCAATGAGCGTTGAGGCTCATGGAAGCTATCGTTATGTTCTCACCTCACCGATGACTTAAGTAGATATGGGTATGTCTACTTGATGAAACACAAGTCCGAGACCTTTGAAAAGTTCAAGGAATTTCAGAATGAGGTAGAGAATCAACGGACCGAAAAATAAAGTTCCTACGATCGATCGTGGGGAGAATATTTGTCAAATTTGGTATGCACTTAAGGAAATGTGGAATCGTTTCACAACTCATGCCGCCTGGAACACCTCAACAGAATAAGGTGTCCGAACGCATAATCGACTCTATTGGATATGGTGCGATCTATGATGTCACTCACCGATTTACCGCTATCATTTTGGGGATACCTAGAGACAGCTACATTCACTTTAAATAGGGCATCGCCTAAACCGCTGAGACGACACCATATGAATTATGGTTTGGGAAGAAACCTGTTGTCGCTTTCTAAAAGTTTGGGATGCGATGCTTATGTCAAGAAACTTCAACCTAAAAGCTCGAACCCAAGTCGGAAAATGCGCTTCATAGGATACCCTAAGGAAACATTGGGTATACCTTCTACCTTAGATCCAAGGCAAGATCTTTTTGCTAAGAACGGGTCCTTTCAGAGAAAGAGTTTCTCGAAAGAAATAAGGGGAGGAAAGTAGAACTGATGAAGTACCGCTCTTGAACCGGAAGTAGCGCAGCTCAGAAGATGTTCCGTGGTGCCCGACCACTAGAGAGGAAGTTAATGATGATGATCAAGGTACTTCGGATCAAGTTGACGAACTCGGTCCACAAGGACACGCCCACACCGTAATGGTATGGCAACCCTGTCCCGAAATCATGTTGTTAGACAACGTGAACCTTCGAACTATGAAGAAGCGATGTCGCCCAGATTCCAACAAATGGCTTGAAGCCATGCAATCCGAGATAGGATCCATGTATGAAAACAAAGTATGGACTTTGACGATTTTGTTCGATGATCGGAGCGATAGAAAATAAATGGATCTTTAAGAAGAAGATGGACGCGATGGTAATGTTACCATCTATAAAGCTCGATTTGTCGCTAAGGGTTATCGACAAGTTCAAGGGGTTGACTACGATGAGACCTTCTCACCCGTAGCTGTAAGTCCGTCCAATCATGTTAGCAATTGCCGATTCTATGATTATGAGATATGGCAAATGGACGCCAAAACGGCATTCCTTAACGGCTTCCTTAAGGAAGAATTGTATATGATGCAGCCGAAGGTTTTGTCGATCCTAAGAATGCTAACAAGGTATGCAAGCTCCAGCCCATCTATGGGCTGGTGCAAGCATCTCGAGTTGGAACATTCGCTTGATGAAATGATCAAAGCGTTTGGGTTTACACGACTTAGGAGAAGCCCGCTTTACAAGAAAGTGAGGGAGCTTGTAGCATTTCTATATTATATGTGGATGACATACGTTGATGGGAAATGATATAGAACTCTTGGAGAGCATAAAGGCCTACTTGAATAAGTGTTTTTCAATGAAGGACCTTGGGAAGTTCATATTAGGCATCAAGATCTATAGAGATAGATCGAGACGCCTCATAGGTCTTTCACAAAGCACATACCTTGATAAGATATTGAAGAAGTTCAATATGGATCAGTCCAAGAAGGGGTTCTTGCCTGTTGAAGGGTGGAATTGAGCTTGGCTCAATGTCCACCACGGCGAAGATAGAGAAAAGATGAGTGTCGCCCCCATGCCTCGCCATAGGGTCTATCATGTATGCCATGCGGTACCGCACTGATGTAAACCTTGCCGTAAGTTTGGTGAAGGTACCAAAGTAATCCCGCATGGAACATCGACATCGGTCAAGAATATCCCAAGCACCGAAAAGGACTAAGGATATGTGAGGGAGTCCTCGATTAGGGGTGTCCGATAGCCGGACTACCATCATCACCAACTATCATTTGCCGGACTATCATCATCGATCGGACTCCAAGACTATGAAGATACAAGATTGAAGACTTCACCCCGTGTCCGGATGGGACTTTCCTATGGAAGGCAGTTTGCGACACGGATATGTAGATATCCTACCATTGTAACCAACTCTATGCAACCCTAGCCCTCTCCAAAGGTTCTATATAAACCGGATGGCTTTAGTCCGAGGACAACAATCACAACAACCCTTACAATCATACCATAGGCTAGCTTCTAGGGTTTAGCCCCTTGATCTCGTGGTAGATCCACTCTGTAAACATCCACAATATCAATATCAATCAAGTAGGACGAGGGTTTTACCTCCATCAAGAGGGCCCAACCCGGGTAAACATCGTGGTCCCTTGTCTCCGTTACCATCCGCCTAGACGCAAATTCGGGACCCCTACTCAGATCCGCCGGTTTTGACACCGATATTTGTGCTTTATTGGGAGTTCCTCTGTCGCCACCGATAGGCTTGATGGCTCTTCAATCAACAACGACGCAGTCCTGGTGAGACCTTTCCCTGGACAGATTTCAGATTCGGGCGGTTTCGACCGGGCCAACTCCCGCCATCCGAGCAGATCGAAGCTTACCGCCCGCCAGTCAGGTTTGAAGCTTAAACTTCACGGCCGATATCCGCGGGACTTGATCCTCGATGGATTCGAGCCATACCGAGCGAAGCACACGATAGGGCATGACCTTAACTCCGCCCAGACAAAGACCTTTGAGGTCAAGATACTAATCCGGCCCGACTCATAGTCCGAGCCGATCGTCAATCGAGGACGGATGGCGGACACCGCCGGAGCCACAATTCTACGGATGGAACCGAACGCCACCTTGTCCCACATAAAGCCTATGACTCGAGGTGCGCCGCCGACCAACCTCCCGCGCTTTGCCACCGAATCCGATTGCCGATCATGGAATACACCCGGACATCTTTCAAGACTCGCCTTCGGGCGATATCATAAATTCATTGGAGCATCTCGCTATTCGGAGAGCCTGGCCAACACGCCGGACGGTTGGGACGCGGATGACGAAGAAATTTAGATCCCACCATCACCCACTTCGAGCCACCGCCGAATTTAACCGACGATCGATTACGACCAAGACATCGACGGTATGGACGACGATGCCGTAGACTACAAGAACCAAAGGCTCAGGACACCGAAACCACCTCGCCATATGACATATACATGGTGGACACCCCAAAAGATGGGGACGGCGAAGAAGCGGAGGCCGATTCCTTAAAGAAAAGCCAAACGCCGACGCCAAGGGCGCCGCTCTAAATCCCGCCACAAAGAATGGAGATTCCGCACAGATAATAACACCCCGTAAAGTGCCGAAGATAACTCCTCCAAAGACGATCCAAAGCAGAGGAGGTAGGCAAGCCCTCGGAGAGGGCGGCATGAAGAGGTCGAGGATGACAATTACTTACCTCCTCCGGAGACGAGGCAAGCTCCGCACGATTTAATTGGCCCGAGGATCCCGTCAACAAGAGCGCTTTAGACGCAGGTTAATGGCCACGAAACAGCCTAAAGAAAAGCAACAACAAGCACTGATAAGACCCATGGGCCGTGATGGACCGAGGTCCTCGCTCAAGATTATGAACTCGAACGCCTCCAAAGTTACCAAAACGCAAGTTGCTCCCCGTTAGAGGAGGCAGATCAACATAATATGGCGATCACCACCTCGGTCCGGGAGAGAGGCGCAAGCCCTCCACCAAAACCGCATTCCAAGACGCTTCTAAAAGGGAAGCCACGGGGAACGCTACCGACTTATGAGATATATTGAGGACAAGGCAAGACAATCCAGATCTATCTATGGATCACGGACCAACGACCCACGCACGAATACCATCGCACCGATACAACCACCGCCGGGCCTAACACAGCAGATAATGCCTTCGAGCTACGCCGCGATATTGCTCAAAGTAGGCGCCAGACACCCACTATGCTTCATCGACAAGTAATGGATCATCAACCTCAAGGGTTCAAACCCGTTAATATCGAATCCACGATGGCACAAATGACCCCGGGTCCGGATTGAGGATTATCTCTCCATATAACATGGCCCGGGCGACCATCTTCACGCCATCAAATATCTCCCGCTGCTTAAAGGACCAGCTCGGCATTGGCTTAACAGCCTGCCCGCAGAAGTCAATTGATGTAAGACCTGGAAGCCGCATCGACAACTTCCAGGGCACGAGCGACCAACCGGACGCAGATGACCTAAGCCACATAATCCAAGAGCGCATCGAATCGCCAGCAATTCGACACGGTTCTAAAAAGAAAATCAAATCGCGACCGTCCGGATGCGAGGCACTCGCTGCCTTCAAACATAACATCCGGACGAGTGGCTAGCCCGCACCTAGGAAGAGAAGCCGAAATCCATGGCAGCCCTCACATCTCATGACCCGCTTCGAGGGAGAGGATAGCTGGCTCGCCGCAGAATAACCTCAAAGAAAACGCTGGCGTCCGGATACCAAGGACCGCAATGGCAGGTTGCCAAACAAAACAAACGCCACATTAACGGCGAATCAATGAGGATACGGCAGTCAACGCCGGATTCCGAGGCTCTAAACCCGCAACGAAAAGAAGCATTCAAAAGAACCACCCGGCCCGCCCAATTTGGACCAATACTGACCACTTTGTCAAATACATGGAACTTCAAAAGCCAGCTAACCATACCAACGAGATTTTGGGTATTCAGCAGGCAATTAATCGCCAAAACAAAGGACAAGGTACAGAGCAATGACGAGGAAGAGACCCGCCGCAACAACAGAGGACAAAAGGGATTCCTCAAGTTCGGACGGTAAAATGATATACGCAACCGATATTCCCAAGAGGGAGCGGAAGCGCACTAAGGACGATACGCGATGGAGCCACGCCCAAAATTCAACCCATGGTCCTTGCCCATCACTTTCGATCAAGAGACCATCCGACCAAGATCCGCCATGGCGGATTCGCCGCATTGGTTTTAGACCCAATCGCTGATGGATTTCACTCACGAGTCCCGATGGACGGCAGAGTCTCAACCTGCTTTATCGTGATACAGCAAGATGGGCATAGACCCTTCAAGGATTAAACCTACAACGAACCTTCAAAGGCGCCATACCGTGTGAGGCCAATTGTACAGCTTAGTTACATCGAAGTGGTCTTCGATCCCGGATAATTTCCAAGCGAGGAGTTAATCTTCACATAGTCCCGCTCAGAAGCGGCTATCATGCTCGCCTTACGAACCGCTGCGTAAAATTCAACGCGTGCCGATTATGCATACGTAAGCTCAAGATGCCAGCTCGTGGAGTCATCACGCCAATGGAAACACGAACGCCCCTCCGAACGGAGGAACATACGCTCGCGCGTAAGGCAGAGCAGCCTTTTAGATTTCGAGTCCGCCGTTAAACACCGGACACGATCAAACGCGCCCGAGCAACATCAACTAAGACCCCGACACGCCCGGCATCGCCGAGCAATGCGGCCCCAACCCCACCTCGCAAAATTGCAAGACAAACTTCACAGACATAATTACCGAGATACCATGGGCATAGGGGAAGGGCACAACCACCAGCCTCAGAGTGGGTTCGACCACCCAGGGCTCCAAGTGTGCCTTTTTTCTTTTTTTTTCTTTTTATAAACTCGTCCGCCGAACCCGCCAACTCATGATGCAACAGTAGAAGGACAAAGGCCATTTAACACTCGTGGGTCTCCATCACAGCATTAAATTTGTTAAATACAACATTCCGCTGCCTACCCTCGAGGGAGACGCCTTAATTGCCCAACTTTGCTTTCCGGACTATTTGTATCATTCCCACCGATAGCATATCTTCTTAATAAAATGCAGATTTTTGCCTATAATTGATTACTATATATATATATATATATATATATATATATATATATATATATATATATATATATATATATATATATATTTTTTGTTCATTTACTACATGTTGCACCGGATCTTGGTACGCCAAATACACCTTATGTCCTCCGCTTATGGTGTGATAAAGTCCGACACTTTCACAAGTGCGGCACCCAACTTATAGCATTATATGAATCATCCAATCCTGCCTTGGGTCAATAGTTGGGTTTGCGGCCCCATGTTCGCACCTTACGCCCGCTCTATCGCTAAGGTAGCCGGAGAACCATGCGATTGCCCCGGGTGAGCCGGGTTAACGCCTTAGTGGAGAAAGCTAAAATGACCGAGAAAGGCGAGACTGGTCGCTGTTCGAGAGGTCCTTTCGGTCCTTAAAGACCTACGCGCTCGAGAAGTTCGATTATGTCCGATGAAGGCGTGATAGCGCCCAATTGGTCTTCCGAAACTAGGGGCTTCACCAAATTTAAAATTATAGAATTCTATGGCTAAGGAGAGTGTTCAAGCACATAAGTCCGTTGCCTTGTTCGGTGTTGAGCGCCCAGATGGACCCAAAATGGGAACAAGAGTGCTCAAGTTTATCCCGAACACCCCAAAGATTGGTCATGGGGGGAAAATTGCCATTCTCGATTTAATAAACGGCCGCACGTAAGGTAATATTTTAAATTAAAAAGCGTTTTAGCGATATGAACAAAGTTTTCAGCCAGTGATAACACATTGCAATTCACTCAATAATTACATCCCTGGGGCACTCATCCGCAATCTTGGGGCACCCTTCAGACAGCCTTATAATAAATTTCGGGCGACGATGTTGTCCCGGTGGCGCCGCTGATTAGCCCCGCATCCAGCTTGCCCAATGCACCTTTTGGCGCAAGGGCCCGACGAGCACCTTCAATACAAAGGGGAGCGCTTGATAACCTCCACCCGGGGCACGATCCACCACCGTCGACAAGGCGTAAGCTCGTGCATGGCCTCTCCGTGCCACAAGGACTATGAGGCCTTCATGGCCTGCTCGCCACCCGGAAGCTCGACCAGCTTCACGGTCGCTAGGGGCACGATGGCCGCCTCAAAGATACGAGACCAAGACCTTTTCCATTGAGCTCCCCTCCTCGGTAGAATGCGGCGACGACACGCCGAGGCGATCTCCAAACCCTGAGAGCTCCAACCGTAAGTAACACGTAATTTACATTCACATGCTTGCTTTGCATGAAAAATGCCTTACCCGCCCCATCTTCTTCATCAATTCAACCTCCAAGGGACTTATGGGCCCGGCCTTGGGTTTTGGCCTGAGGCCGAGGCAAGCCTGCCTGCTTGATCACGCCCAAACTCTGCTTTTCCATGAGAGCCTGAGCTTTGCTGAACCACCGCCACCCGCCTTCTTTGCTTTTCTTCCCTTTGCCGCCTGTCGGATTGTGTTCGCCGACACGCCTCCTGTGGTTGCCACCTGCTCGGGGCCCCGCAGACCATGTTATCCTTGTTATTTTTGTCGCAACCAAATCCTTTTCTCAGAAGGTACAAATTCAAAGTGGTGTTACTCACCTCTTTGTCTTGAGCTTTCCGGGCCCCAGCTCGCCGGACCCCGGAGCCCGCCAACGCACCGACCTCCGCAAAAGGGGCAGAGGTCAAGAAACGCAACCCATATTGACATAATTTTTAAACCTCCAGATATTTTTTAAGATCCTCAACCGCTTTTTTTCCAACACCGAACCGAGCATCGGGGCTACCGTGCGGTATTACATTGCATATTTTAACTTCTACCTCAAAGCCCGAAGAACAGGCGGCCACCCGCTTTGGGAAGCTGATTTCAATCACCGACTATAATAGTTCGGTTCTTCGGGAAGCGCCGCGCCCAACAAATTGCCCGGGCGCCGGGGGAGGAAGCCCCCCCTTTTGCTCATTCAAGGCCGCCCGGGACTCAACCACCGGTTCGGGAGTCCGCAAAGTCCGGAGGACCCTTTGGCGCCCGAGCCCCGAGGGTCCCTTCTGTTCCCACCGCGCCCTCGGTGACGCGAGGTGGAGGCGGTCGATGGAGTCTAATCCGACGAGCAACGACCCCCGATGAAGGGGAGATCATCACCGGCCGGACTACCAGTATGCATTAGAATGACACTATGTGACCAAAAAGAAATTATAAATCATTCAGAACCGGATATTACGATTCGCCGAGGCCTGGCCCTTGAAGGCCATTCTTCCCGCCAACGTGATGTTGGAGGCTGTCCGGGAATAGTCCTTCCCTCTGACCTTCCGGCCCCCGCGGGGAGCCTTCCTCTTCCTCCTCCTCCCGGGAGAGAGTCCTTCTCCTCCTCATTCTGGGAAGAGTCACCCCGAGTCGGGACATTGAAACGGGCACTTTTCGAGCACCCGGGCCCCTTCTTTGCCTTCTTCTCCGCACCCGGGGTGCCGGAACCAGCAGCCTCGCTTAGACGGGCCTACTGGATTTTCGGCATAGGAGCCGGAAGTAATTTCCCCTTTCTTCATCCAAAATTTCCAAAGGAAAAGGGGAAATTAAACCCGATAGAGTCAAACTATGGAAACAAGTGTCCGAAGGGGTAAATCACTTCACACCCGGCCAGAAGCAAACCATGATCCAAAGGATGCGGGGTTTGGGCCTTGAACAGCACCTTCCAGCGCTTTCGAGTTGTGTCAAGAGCTTGTTCCCCGTGTTTTCCGGATCGAACTCCCATAGATAATGCCCGCTTGGCATGGGAGAATCCGGAAGCATGACTTGGACCACGAACCACCCAGCTTTTCACCACTTGATAAAGGTCGAGTCCCGCACCTTCAAACTCCCCACAAAGAAGCCCTTTCTTCCGGGAGGTGAGTGGGGGATACCAGATCTAAACTGGGGCCCCCCATTTAAGCTGCTCGTGATGTAGAACCACCCGATTGCCACCCTTGACGGATTCCACGAAGGCCCCTTCAACTAAAGGAGGCATCTTGCCCAACATGGCGCCCAAGATCCGCTTGAATGCTCCTTCACTACCTTCGCTTGACATTGAAGGTCTTGAGCCACAAGCGGGCTGGGCTGATGCAGAGGAAGGCCTTGCACACCATGATAAACGCCGAGATGTTGAGGATGAAGTTCGGCGCAGATCATGGAAATCCAGGCCAGTAGAGCATGAGCCCCTGACAAAGGGGTGAAGTGGAAAGCCCATCCATGGAGGAAGTGGGAAAGAAAGACAACCTCTCATGAGGCCTGGGTGGGATGAGCTGCCCTCGTCGCAGCCGTGCGCTGATGTCGCCGAAAGGTATCCGCGCCGCTGCTAGTTGGCGATTTGCTCCTCCTTAACGTGGAGGCCAACCATTTACCTCCCGCCTCGACATGGTCGGAGAAGGTTGAGACGAGATGCGAATTTGGGCGCTGGAGCTCGAAAGCGCGGAGATGGATAAGCAAAGGAGGAAGAAGGCGAGGTGAGAAGGTGAACTTATCCCTTATATGGGGCAAGTCTACGCTCCCCACCAGCCGGTAAAACTCGCTTATCTCCAAGCGCCACCATCGATGACGCTGTTGGGTTACCCACACCGATTGATGAGAATCCTGATTAAGGGGAAACACGACCTCGCTTCAACAAGACGTACAAGGAAACCGCTTAAATGCGCCGAGGTGGTAAAGTAAAAACAATTCGAGTAATGGCTTGGTAGTGGTGTGACGCCATGCCACGGAAAACGCCAGCAGATTGAACTTGTGATATATTATTATTCTCTATGGTGGAATGTGGAATTTATTTTGCGAGCTTGACACTATCCCGGTGTTCCCAATCTTCTATCATTTGAAGGAGGAACCCGCTTTGCAATGCCAAGCAATATACACGCCGGACTTATCGTCATTGAAGCCCGGTTCTGGGCTACCGAGGAGTCCCGATTAGGGGTGTCCGGAGTCGACTACCATCATCACCGAACTATCATTTCCATTTGACTATCATCATCTAATCGACTCCAAGACTATGAAGATACAAGATTGAAGACTTCACCCCGTGTCCCATGGACTTCTGATGCAAAGGCAAGCTTTCATGATACGGATATGTAGATCTCCACCATTGTAACCCCATCGTAGTGTCCAGTCTTCAATGTCTATATAAACCGGATGGTTAGTCCAGAGGACAACAATCACAACAACCCTTACAATCATACCAGGCTATTTCTAACAGCCTTGATCTCGTGGTAGATCCAACTTGTAAACATCCACAATATCAATATCAATCAAGCAGATTTGAGGTTTTACCTCCATCAAGAGGGCCCGAACCCAGTAAACATCGTCCCTTGTCTCCCTGCTACCATCCGCCAGACGCATGCTCGACCTTTGAAGTAAATATGCCCTAGAGGCAATAATAAAGTTATTATTTATTTCCTTATATCATGATAAATGTTTATTATTCATGCTAGCATTGTATTAACCTAAAACATAATACATGTGTGAATACATAGACAAACATATAGTCACTAGTATGCTCTCTACTAGACTAGCCTCATTAATCAAAGATGGTTATGTTTCTAGCCATAGACATGAGTTGTCATTTGATTAACGGGATCACATCATTAGGAGAATGATGTGATTGACATGACCCATTCCGCTAGCTGAGCACTTGATCGCTTAGTATATTGCTATTGCTTTCGCCATGACTACACATGTTCCTTAACTATGAGATTATGCAACCTGCTTACCGGAGGAACACTTTGGGTACTACCAAACGCCACAACAACGAATCGGGTGATTATAAAGGAGTACTACTGTGTGTCTCCAAAGGTACATGTTGGGTTGGCGACGAGATTAGGGTTTTATTACTCCGATTGCTCTGAGAGGTATCTTCACCCCTCTCTCGGTAATACACATCACATAAGCCTTGCAAGTATTCCAACTATTAAGAAGTTAGAGATGATGTATTACTTGAACGAGTAAAGAGACTTTGTCAAGAATTCAGATTGAACTAGGTATTGGATACCATTGATCGAATCTTCTAAAAAGTAACATACCGATGACAAAGGAACAACGATGTTGTTATGCTGTTCGATCGATAAAGATCTTCAGAGAGTATGTAGGAACCAATAAGGCATCCAGTGTTCCACTTATTGGTTATTGACCGAGAATAGTTCTAGGTCATGTTTATATAGTCTTCGAACCCGTAGGGTCCGCACGCCAACGCTTTCATGATGCTTATTATGAGTTTATAAGTTTTATGTACTGGTTGTCTGAGTCCTTGATGTGATCACGACATGATGAGGAGTCTCAAATGGTCGAGACATAAAGATCGATATATTGGAAGTCTATGTTTGACTTCGAAAGGTCTGGATGAAAACAGGATTTTACCGAACACCGGGGGTTACCGGACCCCTGGGGTCAATGGGCCTTGAGGGGCCTTAAGGAGAAGAGGAGGGCCGGCTGCAGGCAGCACCCTGCCCCCAGTCCTAATAGACAAGGAGAGGGGCGGCGCCTTCCTCTTCCTCCCCCAAGACCTAATCCGGGGAGTGGGGGGAGTCCCACTCCTGGGAGTAGGACCTCCGCGCGCCATTCCCTAGGGCCGGCCGCACTTCCTCGTTCTTTATATACGGGCAGGGGGGCACCCCATGACACACAAGTTGATCTACGTGATCGCTCCTTAGCTGCAGTGTGGTGCCCCCTCCACCATATTCCACCTCGGGTCATATCGCTGAGCTAGGGCGGCCTGCGCCGGTGGAGCATCATCATCGTTGGCCACCGCTTGCCGCGGCTGACGGAACTCATCCCCGACGCATGCCGGATCGGAGCCCGGGATCGCCATCGAGCTGAACGGTGCAGAACTCGGAGGTGCCGTATATCTGTATTTTGATCGGTCGTCGATCGTGAAGACGCACGCATCACATCAACTGCGGTTGCAGTAATAACGCTCTGCACGCTCACGAGGGCACGCGGACATACACTCTCCTCGTTGCCGTGCCATCACCATGATCTTGGCGTGTGCGGAAATTTTTGAAAACACGTTCCCCAACAAGGGCATCCGCCTGGTTTTATGCGCTGATGTCATATGCACGAGTAGAACACAAGTGAGTTGTGGGCGATATAAGTTACACCGCTTACCAAGATGTCATACTTTTGTTCAGCGTATTGTCAGATGAAGCGCCCGGACCGACATTACGCCAGACGCTTACGCGAGACTGGTTTCACCGCTTCGAGCACTAGTTGCTTAAAGGTGACCGCGGTGTCTCTGCTTTCTCACTTTAGTTGAACTGACCGTGGCATACGCCTCGTCTCTATGGTTGTTTAAACAGCACCAACTTGACAAACTATCGCTAGGTTTTGATGCGAGGTAAGAACGGTTCTTGCGGTTTCAGCTCGTAGCAGCCACGTAAAAACTTGCAACAACAAAGCAGAGGACGCCTAACTTGTTTTTGCAGGTGGCACAGTTGTGATGATGATGGTCAAGACGATGCTATATTTTATTGTATGAGATGATCATGTTTTGTAAGCCAAGTTATCGGCAACTCGCAGTGGAGCCATATGGTTGTCGCTTTATTGTATGAAATGCAAAAGCCATGTAATTGCTTTTACTTTATATCACTAAGCAGTAGCTATAGTCGAGAAGCAATAGTTGGCTAGACGACAACGATGCTACGATGGAGATCAAGGTGTCGCTACCGGTGACGATGGTGATCATGACGGTAAGCTTCGCGATGGAGATCACAAGCACAAGATGATGATGACCATATCATATCACTTATATTGATTGTGATGTGATGTTTATCCTTTATGCATCTTATCTTGCTTTGATTGATCTGTAGCATTATAAGATGATCTCTCACTAAAATTATCAAGAAGTGTTCTCCCGTAGTATGCACCGCATGGAAAGTTCTTCGTGGCCGAGACACCACTTGATGATCGGTGTGATAAGCTCTACGCTCAAATACAACGGGTGCAAAACAGTTGCAGCACGCTGAATACTCAAAGTTAAACTTGACGAGCTCGGTAGCATATAATAGTATATGGCCCTCGAACACGGAGACCGAAAAGGTCGAACGTGAATCATATAGTAGATATGATCAACATAGTGATGTTCACCATTGAAACTACTCCATCTCACGCGGATGACTCGACATGGTTTAGTTGATTTGGATCACGTAATCACTTAGATGACTAGAGAGATGTCCGCTTAAGTGGGAGTTTTAATATGATTAATTAAACTTAAATTTATCATGAACTTAGTACCTTAGCAGTATTTTTGCTTGTCTATGTTTCGTGTAGATAGATGGCCGTCGTATGTTGTTCCGCTTGAATTTTAATGCTGCCTTGAGAAAGCAAAGTTGAAAGATGATGGTAGTAATTACACGGATCGGGTCCGTGAATTTGAGGATTATCCTCATTGTCGCATCAGTAAGAATTACGCCCCGAAGCACCGCCGGGTGCCGTGCCGTGTCACAGAGAGCAACGCCGTGGTACGCAGAACGTCTTAAGGAAAGCAAAGCCGATGACTACTCTAGTAGTTCAAGGTGCCATGCTTACTTACGGCTTAGAACCGGTCTTCAACGACGTTTTGAACGTCATGGAGCATAAGGAGATGTTCCAGAGTTGAAGTTAATATTTCAAGCAAATGCCCGGATTGAGAGATATGAAGTCTCCAATAAGTTCTATAGCTGCAAGATGGAGGAGAATAGTTCTCACCAAGGAACATATACTCAAAATGTCCGTATAATAATCACTTGATTCAACCGAGTTACTCTTCCTGATGATAGTGTCATTGATGTAATTCTCCAATCATCGCCACCAAGCTACAAGAGCTTCGATGAACTATAATATGCAAGGATGACCAAAACAATTCCTCGAAGCTCTTCGCAATGCTAAAAGTCGCTGGAGGTAGAAATCAAGAAAGAGCATCAAGTGTTGATGGTCAACAAGACCACTAGTTTCAAGAAAAGGGCAAAGGGAAGAAGAAGGAACTTCAAGAACAGCAAGAAAGTTGTTGCTCAAGAGAAGAAACCCAAGTCTCGACCTAAGCCCAAACCGAGTGTTTTAACGGCAAGCAGATCGGACAATCGAAGCGGAACCGCCCCAAGTATTTGGCGGATAAGAAGGATGGCAGGGATCAAAGGTATATGTGATATACATGTTATTGATGTACCTTACTAATACTCGCAGAGTACCTGGTATTTGATATCGTTCTCTGCTAATATTTGCAACTCAAACAAGAACTACGATTAAGCGAAGATTGGCTAAGGACGCAGGTGAACGATGCTGCGGGAAATGGTTCCAAAGTCGATGTGATCGCGGTCGGCACGCTTACCCCTACATCTACCTTCGGGATTAGTTTTAGACCTAAATAATTGTTATTTGGTGCCAGTTGAGCATGAACATTATATCTGGATCTTGTTTGATGCTAGACGTTATTCATTTAAGACGTAGAATAATGGTTGTTCTATTTATATGAATAATATCTTTTATGGTCATGCACCTTGAAGAGTGGTCTATTTTTATTGAATCGATAGTAGTAATACATATTCATAGGTTGAACCAAAGATGCAAGAGTTGATAATGATAATGCAACTTATTTGTGGCAGCCGCTTATATATGTAAAACGATGAAGAAACTCCATACCGATGGACTTTTGGAATCACTTGATTATGAATCACTTGGTACTTATGAACCGTGTCATGGGCAAGATGACTAAAACGCCGTTCTCCGAACTATGGAGCGAGCAACTGATTTGTTGGAAATCATACATACCGATGTTTGTGGTCCAATGAATGTTGAGGCACGCGGGTATCGTTATTTTTCACCTTCATAGATGATTTGAGCAGATATGGGTATATCTACTTAATGAAACACAAATCTGAAACATTTGAAAAGTTCAAAGAATTTCAGAGTGAAGTGGAAAATCATCGTAAAAGAAAATAAAATTTCTACGATCTGATCGTGGAGGAGAATATTTGAGTTACGAAGTTTGGTCTACATTTGAAACAATCCGAATAGTTTCAAGAACTCACGCCACCCGAACACCACAGAGAAATGGTGTGTCCGAACGTCGAATCGTATTTTACTTGATATGGTGCGATCTATGATGTCTCTTATTGATTTACCGCTATCATTTTGGGGATATGCTTTAGAGACGCCACATTCACGTTAAATAGGGCACCATCAAAGTCCATTGAGACGACACCTTATGAATGTGGTTTGGCAAGAAACCAAAGTTGTCGTTTAAAGTTTGGGGCTGCGATGCTTATGTGAAGAAACTTCAACCGATAAGCTCGAACCCAAATCGGAGAAATGTGTCTTCATAGGATACCCAAAGGAGATGTTGGTACACCTTCTATCACAGAATAAGGCAAGATTTTCGTGTTAATTGGATCCTTTCTAGAGAAGGAGTTTCCTCAAAGAAGTGAGGGAGGAAAGTAGAACTTGATGAGATAATCAGAGCCCCTTATTGAAGAGTAGTTCATCACAAGAAACGGTTCCCGTGACAACTACACCAATTAGTGAGGAAACTAATGATATTGATCATGAAACTTCAGATCAAGTTACTACTGAACTTCAGAGGTCAACCAGAGAAAATACGCACTGAGTGGTACGGTAATCCTATTTCGAAGTCATGTTACTTGACCATGGCGAACCTACAAACTATGAAGAAGCATGGTGAGCCCAGATTCGCAAAATGGCTGGAAGCCATGAAATCTGAGATGGGATCCATGTATGAGAACAAAGTATGGATTTGGTTGACTTGTTCCGATGATCGGCAAGCCATTGAGAATAAATGGATCTTTAAGAAGAAGACCGACGATGGTAATGTAATCGTTTATAAAGCTCGACTTGTTGCGAAAGGTTTTCACAAGTTCAAGGGGTTGACTACGATGAGACTTTTCACCCATAGCGATGCTTAAGTCCGTCCGAATCATGTTAGCAATTGCCGATTTTATGATTATGAAATTTGGCAAATGGATGTAAAACTGCATTCTTGAATGGATTTCTAGAAGAAGAGTTGTATATGATGCAACCGAAGGTTTTGTTGATCCAAAGGGTGCTAAAAAGTGTGCAAGCTCCATCGATCAATTTATGGTTGCAAGCCTCGAGTTGGAATAAACGCTTGATAGGTGATCAAAGATATGGTTTTATATGACTTTTGGAGAAGCTCGATTTACAAGAAAGTGAGGGAGCTCAAGCATTTTATTATATGTGGACATATATTATTGATTGGAAATGATATAGAATTTCGGATAGCATAAAAGGATACTTAAAAAAGTTTTTCAATGAAAGACCTCGTGAAGTTCAATATTGGGCATCAAGATCATAGAGATAGATCAAGACGCTTAATTGACTTTCCAAAGCACATACCTTGATAAAGTTTTGAAGAAGTTCAAATGGATCGCAAAGAAAGGTTTTTACCAGACATAAGGTGGATTGAGTCGCTCAATGCCCACCACAAAGAAGATAAAGAAATGAAAGATGTTCCCTTCAATAGGCTCTATCATGTATGCAATGTTGGGTACCGCACGATGCTTAGCAATAAGCTTCAGAAGGTACCAAAGTAATCCAGAGTGGATCATCG
>JAHIAM010002044.1:0-23425 GCA_021605205.1 Aegilops longissima | reverse complement strand
TGGACTATTACTCACTATTTTGGGGTCCGGGTGATTTCCCACGATTGGCGAACCGAAGTGCGTCTGCGTGTTGGTCATCAACACCGCAGTTTTGGCGGTTCGGCGTTTAGTGAATTATTACTCACTGTTTTGGGGTCCGGACTAATTTCCCGATGGGCCGAACCCGGAGTGCGTTCGTGTCGGTCATCAACACTTCCGGTTTTGGCTGATTCCGGCCCGTTTAGTGGACTATTACTCCTTTGTTTTGGGGTCGGGTGATTTCCACGATTGGCGAACCCGGGGTGCGTTTACGTGTTGGTCATAAACACTTTCGCGATTATTGTCGATTCTGCCTCGTTTAAGTGGACTATTACTCACAGTTTTTACGATGCGGAGTGATTTCCATGATTGATGAACCGAGTGCGTTTACATGTCCATCGTCAACACTCACAACTTTGGCCAATTGACCGGTTCGTGGACTATTACCCACCGTTTTGGGGTCGGCGATTTCCATAGTTCTCGAACCCCAAGGTGCAATTCGTATCGGTCATCAACTTTTCGCAGTTTTGGCGATTCGGCGATTCATGGACTATTACTCACTATTTTGGGGTCCGGGTGATTTCCGATTGGCGAACCGAAGTGCGTTTACGTGTCGGTCATCAACAACCGCGGTTTTGGCGAGTTCTAACCCGTTTACGTGAACTATTACTCACTGTTTTGGGGTCCTGCGGTGATTTCCTGATTAACGAACCTCGAGTGCGATTAAGTGTCGGTCATCAACACTCCGATTTTGGCGATCTGGCCCGTTTAGTGGACTATTACTCCTTGTTTTGGGGTCTCGTGGTGATTTCCACGATTGGCGAATCCGGGGTGCTTTTACGTGTCGGTCATGAACACCGCAGTTTTGGCTGATTCGGCCCGTTTCATGGACTATTACTCCTGTTTAGGGGTCCGGAGTGATTTCCACGATTAGCGAACCCGAGGTGCGTGTGCGTGTCGGTCATCAACACCCGCAGATTTTAGCGATTACAGACCATACCGTGGACTATTACTCACTGTTTTGGGGTCCGGGTGACTTCCACGATAGATGAACCCGAGTGCGTTTACGTGTCGGTCATCAACACCGCGATTTTGGCGATTCGGCCCGTTTCATGGACAATTACTCACGGTTTTGGGGTCGGGTGATTTCCACGATTGGCGAACCCAGTGCGTTCACGTGTCGGTCATCAACACTTTCGTAGTTTTAGCGATTCGGCCTGTTTCATGGACTATTACTCACTATTTTGGGGTCCGGGTGATTTCCCGATTGGCGAACCGGGTGCGTCTACGTGTTGGTCATCAACACCGCGGTTTTGGCGATTCTGCCCGTTTGTGAATTATTACTCACTGTTTTGGGGTCCGGACTAATTTCCATGATGGGCGAACCCGAGTGCGTTACGTGTCGGTCATCAACACTTCGATTTTGGCTGATTCCGGCCCGTTTAAGTGGACTATTACTCACTGTTTTGGGGTCCGGGTGATTTCCACGATTGGCGAACCGAGGGTGCGTTTACGTGTTGGTCATAAACTTTTTACGCGATTGTTATCGATTCTGCCTCGTTTAGTGGACTATTACTCACTGTTTTTGGGTGCGGGTGATTTCCGCGATTGATGAACCCGAGTGCGTTTACATGTCCATCGTCAACACTCACAACTTTGGCCAATTCTGACCGGTTGAGTGGACTATTACCCACCGTTTTGGGGTCGGCGATTTCCATAGTTCTCGAACCCCAGGTGCAATTACGTATCGGTCATCAACACTTTCGCAGTTTTGGCGATTACGGCGTTCATGGACTATTACTCACTATTTTGGGGTCGGGTGATTTCCACGATTGGCGAACCGGGGTGCGTTTACGTGTCCGGTCATCAACAACGCAGTTTTGACGAGTTCTAACCCGTTTACGTGAACTATTACTCACTGTTTTGGGGTCTGCGGTGATTTCCACATGCGAACCTCGGGGTGCGATTAAGTGTCGGTCATCAACACTTTCGCGATTTTGGCGATCTGGCCCGTTTAGTGGACTATTACTCCTTTGTTTTGGGGTCGTGGTGATTTCCACGATTGGCGAATCCGGGGTGCTTTTTGCGTGTCGGTCATGAACACCGCGGTTTTGGCTGATTACGGCCCGTTCATGGACTATTACTCCTGTTTTAGGGGTCCGGGTGATTTCCACGATTGGCGAACCCGAGTGCGTGTCGTGTCGGTCATCAACACCCGCAGATTTTAGCGATTCTGGACCATCTGGTGGACTATTACTCACTGTTTTGGGGTCCCGGAGTGACTTCCACGATAGATGAACCCCAGGGTGCGTTTACGTGTCTGTCATCAACACCCGCAGTTTTGGCCGATTCTGGCCCGTTTCATGGACAATTACTCACTGTTTTGGGGTCCGGGTGATTTCCACGATTGGCCGGACCCCAGAGTGCGTTCACGTGTCGGTCATCAACACTTTCGTAGTTTTGGCGATTCGGCCCGTTCGTGGACTATTACTCACTATTTTGGGGTCCGGAGTAATTTCCACGATTGACGAACCCCGGGGTGCGTTTCTATGTCGGTCATCAACAACCGCAGTTTTGTAACACCCCAAAATTTTGGCTTGTTTTATTAATTAAAATTTTGCCAGGAATTAAAACTTTTATTTTCTGAGCTCTCTTTTAATCTCTGAAGCTTTGTCCTTCTTGTTTTTATGGAGTGTTTTCCCCAAAGTGAAAACTTTTCAAATATGTTATTGCACTTGTTTAAATCTCTCAAGAAAAACTTTTCTTTTATTAATAGAACTAATTGCATTATTAATTTGCCCGATCTTCTTTTTATGGAAAATGATTTCCCATGACTATATGGCCATATTTGAACTACAACCTCTTTAAAAATTTATTCAAAATCCCACAAAATTTGGAGATGTCATGTGATGTTTTAAATCACTTTTGTGCAAAACATCCTCATTACATGAAATATTGTGAGCTCTACACCCTATTTTAGTCCTGCTGGTCCAGTGGGCAATTTTTACTTCTAACCCATTTAAATATTTCTTTCTAGCCTCCACCAAATTTATGGGATGTTAGTAGTAGCATATGATTCAACTTTATGCATAAAACCAGTGATGCTCTTTGAAAAATTTGAGTGAACCAACCTCTTTTTCATTCTGGATCAGATTTGTGTTCTCTACAGCAACCCTATTGATTCTTGCTCTGGTGATCTTGTACTTTCTCATACTTGTAGTCAATCCTGCAAAACCCTTAGGTCCAGGAGATTGGGCCCTTTGGATCTCTCTAAGTGCTTGCAACCTTGCCATTCATCTCCTGTCCAGAAGTGAAGTTTTGCAAAACTTGCACTGTAAGTTTCCCCTTTTACAAACTAACCTCACCACCCTCTCATGCATCCAAGAGACCCCACTCTGGAAGTTTTGGCCACCCAAGAGATGCCTAGGTGCATGTGGCATTACATCGAGCACTCTGTAAGCATGACCAGTTTGACATGATTTCAAGTTTACATTGTGAACTTGAGCCCTGACCATCCACCGTGTCCCTTGGCTCCTTGCTAACCATAGACTAGACCTGTTTGTTGCCGGCCTCAACCACGACCTATAGCTCGCCCTGGCATTTTGTCGAACAGGTCCTGCTTGCGCTGTGGCGGCGCCCGAGGCCGCGCCAACTGCAGCCGCGCACCGAGCCGCCGCGTCGCGCGTCCCTGGCTTAAAACCGCACGGAGGAACTCGTCTCGCACTCCCCTCCTCGCCGCATCCGCCAAAAGGCCCCGACCATCCCACAGGCGCGCCGCGAGCCATTTAGCGGCTGCGCCCATGCGCCGCGACCGCCGCCCGACCACTTCTGCGCAAGCCAGCGCCGCCCAAGCCACCAGCGCTCGCCACCTGCCCCCTTGAACAGCGCGAGCTCATCCATAGCCTCGTCCTCTAGCACTCGTCGCCGCCACGTCGCCCTGCAAGCACAGAGAGGCGGTTCACCGCCGTTCTTATCCCCGGCCGCCGCAAACCGACTTGGAAGCGCTATAAAGAGGTCCCGAACTCCCCGAAACGCGTAAACAACCTCAGGCCACCCATATGGCGCTCCCCTAGCTCGCATTCGACCCGAGGAGGTCGTCTTCTTCCTCTCCGGCAACATCGGCCGCCGCCATTGCCCCGGCCAGTGCATCGCCATCAGGGCCTCCCCCTCTCCGTTCTCTTCACCAAGAACTTCCCCTTCCTCCCGTGAGCCCGTTCCCCTACTCAATCTTGATCGGGACTCGCCGCGGGCTAGTTTTCACTTTTTCCGACGACCACCGTCCGCCGCGAAGCTCACCGCCGGCAGCTCCGTCCACCCCAGAGTCCATAACTACCACCGGAGTGACCGTCTTGATCCCCTGAGCACGCTGGTGGTCTCCGTTCTCCGAATGATGCCGTCATTCGCCGGTGAGCCTCGCCGGAGCCCCGCCTCTGTTTCGGCGGGGCGACGCAGCGTGGACTGGTCAAACGACCCGATGGGCGGCGGGTCCTTTGTCGGCGACCGGTGCCGATCCACGCGGGCATAAGTGGAGACGTATTTTTAGAATACGCCTTCGACGTGGATTTTTGAAGATTTCAAGATGTTTGGATGCACCCTTCTTTTCCATGACCTAAAGGCAAGCATCCTGAACCCCGGCATAATATTTTGCGTGCATTGTTTGACACGTTTATGACACCACCTCAATATGTGAAACTCGTTATTTTATGTGGTGATGTGATCATTTGCATAAATGCTTGGTTGAAATTTCCTTCTTTGTTGGAAATGGAATATTTGTGATAATGATCATTCTCGTATGCCGTTAGTGCCTCTAGGAAGAAAGCAGGAAAGTCTCGGTCTTGGGTAGACCCGAGCTTGTCCCTAGTTTTTAAATCGAGGCAGTGAGTCGGCATGGCATGAAGATACGATGAATGTGAGTCTATCTATTTAATGATATATACTTGTTACGCTAATCGTGCGGGGATTACCTAAAGCCTCTGAGTCGACCGTAGATCGAGTCTTGTTCCATAACCCCATACTTGTTCCGTGCTGCCTTGGTCCCTACGTAGGTGGGGTATAGTTGATAAGTTGTCAACCTGTCTTGGCACACCGTGCCAGAGGCCATGGTGGAAGATACGGCTGCATCCGGTTAGGCATGCCACCTGGCCCGGGGCATGGGTGTTTCGGTTGTAGCGAAGGGTAGCTCCCCTAGTTTCTTGTGCGATATAATTTTGTGATCCCATGCTACGTCGAGGTTGTAGCCTCCCCACTTAGAGTTTTGCTTAACAAGTGTCGTGGGTGATTCCAGACACCGGTGAGTTAAGCGGTGTGTGCAAGTCAGGTGTGTTTTCAATTAAAAGACCGTAAATGGAATTAGTCCCGATGGACTAAAGGAATCCGTTACTACGTGGGTAAAGTACACCCTCTGCGGAGATTAAACCTATTGAATAGCCGTGTCCATGGTTAAGGATTACAGTCTGGGATGGGTCAAGTGTCGGTCTTAGAGTCGGTCTTCGGAGGAGAAACTACTAAAAACAGGATATTGATTATGACTCATGATATATGATGGTTATGATTATTATTTTATTGAGGACTAACCCGTTTATTATCATGAGCTGTATATTTATTATGAGTATTGTTTCTTTTCAATAAAGCCCTCTACGTGATGTCGCTCGGACGTCCATTATGGCATTTCTTTTAAAGCCCTTTATGTGGCGTCGCTTAGGCCTTGTAACATTTCTTTTAAAAGCCCTGTATGTGGTGTCGCTTAGGCATCCATTAATGGCATTTCTTTTAAAAGCCACATATGTGGTGTAAACAGGCATTGTATGGCATTTCTTTTAAAGCCACAGTATGTGGTGTAAAACAGGCGCCCATTGTAGCATTTCTTTTAAAGCCCTATATGTGGTGTCGCTTAGGCATCCCATTGTAGCATTTCTTTTAAAGCCCTGTATGTGGTGTAAGCTAAGGCGTATTATGACATGTTTTCGTTATTTCTTTTACTTAATTGTCTACCCATGATTTTTTTTATAAATATTATACTCGCATGCATCATGAACCTTATTTCATAAATAATCATAGCGGTCGTAGAATATGTTTTGTTGCATGTTTATCAGTGGCTATATTATACCTGTGTTCTTAATGTTTGCGAGTACATTCAAAGTACTCACTGGCTTGTCCCTGGCTATTGTCTTGGCCAGATTTCTTGCTTGGAGAGGAGCGTTGCGATGACAGCCCCGGATATTAAACAACGGTGATAGCAGCCTCGCGAAGATAGGAGTTAACCTGGTCAGCTGTTCCTGTGGGAAATGGAGTCCCTTAGACACTGATGATTCACAAACCGCTTCCGCCATCAACCACTAGAAACCCTTTTGATGTACTCATAGGCCACAATGGTCTTGTACTTCATATTTTTGTAAATTTTGCTTGGAATTTCTGTATCAAGTTGATGCCTCATCATTAACTTGATAATCACAGGGCTGATGAGAACAACGGCCATTTTCTGAAATTATGTCAGGAAAACCGGTTAAGTGCGGACTTGAGTATCGAGCCGGGCTGACCATTGGCTAATCCTATCCTAGCCAGGTCAATAATCTTAGGCAAACCAACTCACCAAGCCATACCAAAACCCCAGCCAAGCTTCCCGTGCAAGATAGCTCCACAGTGACCCCGACACTTTTCGCAGTCGGTGCCCAACCTACCAGCCTAGTCGTCAATCCTGCGCCAGTGACCGAATCCTAAATAGTCTTTCTCGCAAGCATGCAAGGAAGAATCCGTCCCCTTTTTCCTATAAAAAGGGCACGCTTGCCTCGACAACCACAAAGCACGCCCGCTTGGATGTAAGCGAAGTAGACTGATTTACTCGATTAGTACCAAGCCTTAGTACGGCCACGCCTTGTATTTGTGTGTCTTCTTGATTGAATACTGTTTGCTTAAGTGCATATTTGTGCTGTTGCAATTTTATCCCAAGCACAGTTATCAAAAACCTCCCCGACGATCCCCACAGTAACACGTCACTTCAGTGGAGTGTGTGAATCTGTGGCTTGACTCCGAACCATGGAGCAAAACTGGAAGTTTCCTTACCATTCACCATGGTAAAAGTGACCCAGCTCGAGTGCTATAAAAGGCCACCGCGTGACTTTGCCAAGCACCTCTCACCTTGTACACCACCCTCACAACCATTTCTTGCCATGTCGAGCCCCAGCATTCATCTGAGGACCCCAGATGCCACCCCGGGTAGTTTTGTCAAGATATTGTGGGATTTTACCTGCAGTACCATGGGCGCTACCCAGCCACCCCAGTACGAGCTGTTCAAATCAAGAATCACCTCTTCCACCTCGACATATTGGGCAGCAGTACACATCCCTCCCATAAACTCAGACCAAGACCCAACGGAGGTCTCCTTCGTAGGGAAATCTATGCCAACCCCACAGGATGGCCATAGAAGCTACGCATCTGGACACTTGCTGCGCCTTGATTCAGCGGTACCCTATGCGGGTGACGAGGGTATTATTACTTTCCGAGCCGTCAGCACCCGGTGGAGTAACATTCTTTTTAGGTGGGCGAATTGGGAAGACCCAATCTAGCCAACTTTGGTCGATGCGTCATCGCTCAAGAGCATTTAACCCAACGGTGATGGGTTATCTCCGAGCCTCGCCGATTTAAATCCATGAATCGCCATCGGCAAATCACTAAGGCCCGACCAGGAGGGACGCATTCATCGACTGGTTAAACCCCTTCCCCCGATAGAAGAGGAGTGTGTCACAGTACCAGCAACGTTTTCGCAGTACCTCGTCCAGTTACCGTTTCCATTTTAGAAGTTGCTGTTGTGTTCATTGTTGCATCATTTAATTTGTATTGTGACTTATGCGTGATATCCTGAGCTTGCGCGACAAATAAGTTATTTGGCTTCAACAGATATGTATAGTTTTGTTGTGACTTATACTCCTTTATTGTAACCCTTCTTCCCTAGCGAAAAAATCCCGGAGAGTTTTGGTTTTTCAAAACAACCCTTAGCAAATCTCGAGGACGAGATTTTTCTTAAGGGGGGTAATGTTGTAACACCCCAAAATTTTGGCTTGTTTTATTAATTAAAATTTTGCCAGGAATTAAAACTTTTATTTTCTGAGCTCTCTTTTAATCTCTGAAGCTTTGTCCTTCTTGTTTTTATGGAGTGTTTTCCCCAAAGTGAAAACTTTTCAAATATGTTATTGCACTTGTTTAAATCTCTCAAGAAAAACTTTTCTTTTATTAATAGAACTAATTGCATTATTAATTTGCCCGATCTTCTTTTTATGGAAAAATGATTTCCCATGACTATATGGCCATATTTGAACTACAACCTCTTTAAAAATTTATTCAAAAATCCCACCAAAATTTGGAGATGTCATGTGATGTTTTTAAATCACTTTTGTGCAAAAACATCCTCATTACATGAAATATTGTGAGCTCTACACCCTATTTTCTTCTCTGGTCCAGTGGGCAATTTTGCACTACAACCCATTTAAATATTTCTTTCTAGCCTCCACCAAATTTATGGGATGTTAGTAGTAGCATATGATTCAACTTTATGCATAAAACCAGTGATGCTCTTTGAAAAATTTGAGTGAACCAACCTCTTTTTCATTCTGGATCAGATTTGTGTTCTCTACAGCAACCCTATTGATTCTTGCTCTGGTGATCTTGTACTTTCTCATACTTGTAGTCAATCCTGCAAAACCCTTAGGTCCAGGAGATTGGGCCCTTTGGATCTCTCTAAGTGCTTGCAACCTTGCCATTCATCTCCTGTCCAGAAGTGAAGTTTTGCAAAACTTGCACTAGCAAGTTTCCCCTTTTTGCAAACTAACCTCACCACCCTCTCATGCATCCAAAGAGACCCCTCTGGAAGTTTTGGCCACCCAAGAGATGCCTAGGTGCATGTGGCATTACATCGAGCACTCTGTAAGCATGACCAGTTTTGACATGATTTCAAGTTTACATTGTGAACTTGAGCCCTGACCCATCCACCGTGTCCCTTAGCTCCCTTGCTAACCATAGACTAGACCTGTTTGTTGCCGGCCTCAACCACGACCTATAGCTTCGCCACGGCATTTTGTCGAACAGGTCTGCTTGGCGTCTGTTAGGCCAGGCCAGGCAGCCAAGCTTTGCCGCGCACCCGAGCCGCCCGCGTCGCGCGTCCTGGCTTAAACCATGCGGAGGAACGTCTCGCCTCCCTCCTCGCCGCATCCCGCCAAAAGGCCCCGACCATCCCCTGGCGCCGCCGCCAGAGCCATTTAGCGGCTGCCTTGCGCAGCGCGACGCCGCCCGACCAATTCTGCGCAAGCCAGCGCCGCCCAAGCCACCAGCGCTCGCCACCTGCCCCCTTGAACAGCGCGAGCTCATCCATAGCCTCGTCCTCTAGCTTTTCATCGCGCCCGCGTCGCCACCAAGCACGCAGGCGGTTCACCGCCGTTCTTATCCCCGGCCGCCGCAAACCGACTTGGAAGCGCTATAAAAGGAGGTCCCCGAACTCCCCGAGCACGTAGGCAACCTCAGGCCACCCATATGGCGCTCCCCTAGCTCGCATTCGACCCGAGGAGGTCGTCTTCTTCCTCTCCGGCAACATCGGCCGCCGCCATTGCCCCGGCCAGTGCATCGCCATCAGGGCCTCCCCCTCTCCGTTCTCTTCACCAAGAACTTCCCCTTCCTCCCGTGAGCCCGTTCCCCTACTCAATCTTGATCGGGACTCGCCGCGGGCTAGTTTTCACTTTTTCCGACGACCACCGTCCGCCGCGAAGCTCACCGCCGGCAGCTCCGTCCACCCCAGAGTCCATAACTACCACGGGTGACCGTCTTGATCCCGAGACGCGCTGGTGGTCTCCGTTCTCGAATGATGCGTCATTAGCGGTGAAACCTCGCGGAGCCCGCCTCTGTTTACCGGCGGAGGGCGACAGCGCGTGGACTGGTCAAACGACCCGATGGGCGAGGCGGGTCCTTGTCGGCGACCGATGCCGATCACGCGGGCATAAGTGGAGACGTATTTTTAGAATACGCCTTCGACGTGGATTTTTGAAGATTTCAAGATGTTTGGATGCACCCTTCTTTTCCATGACCTAAAGGCAAGCATCCTGAACCCCGGCATAATATTTTGCGTGCATTGTTTGACACGTTTATGACACCACCTCAATATGTGAAACTCGTTATTTTATGTGGTGATGTGATCATTTGCATAAATGCTTGGTTGAAATTTCCTTGCTGTTGGAAATGGAGATATTTGTGATAATGATCATTCTCGTATGCCGTTCGTGCCTACCGGAAAGAAAACGGGAAAGTCTCGGTCTTGGGTAGACCCGAGCTTGTCCCTAGTTTTTCGTCGAGACGAGTGAGTCCGTCATGGCATGAAGAGTACGATGAATGTGAGTCTATCTATTTAATGATATATACTTGTTCTGCTAATCGTGCAGGGATTACCTAAAGCCTCCTGAGTCGACCGTAGATCGAGTCTTGTTCAGTAACCCCATACTTGTTCGGCTGCTGCTGGTCCCTACTAGTGGGTGGGGTATGGTTGATAAGTTGTCAACCCCTGTCTTGCTTTTACCGTCTGAGAGAGGCCATGGTGGAAGATACCCGCTGCATCCGGTAGGCATGCCACCTGGCCCGGGGGCATGGGTGTTTCGGTTGTAGCCGAAGGGGTAGCTCCCCTAGTTTGCGCGCGGTATAAATTTTGTGATCCCATGCTACGTCGAGGTTGTAGCCTCCCCACTTAGAGTTTTGCTTAACAAGTGTCGTGGGTGATTCCAGACACCGGTGAGTTAAGCTGGTGTGTGCAAGTCAGGTGTGTTTTCAATTAAAAGACCGTAAATGGAATTAGTCCCGATGGACTAAAGGAATCCGTTACTCGTGGGTAAAGAGTACACCCTCTGCAGAGATTAAACCTATTCGAATAGCCGTGTCCATGGTTAAGGATTACAGTCTGGGATGGGTCAAGTGTCGGTCTTAGAGTCGGTCTTCGGAGGAGAAACTACTAAAAACAGGATATTGATTATGACTCATGATATATGATGGTTATGATTATTATTTTATTGAGGACTAACCCGTTTATTATCATGAGCTGTATATTTATTATGAGTATTGTTTCTTTTCAATAAAAGCCCTCTCTGTGATGTCGCTCAGACGTCCGACTGTGGCATTTCTTTTAAAGCCCTTTATGTGGCGTCGCTTAGGCCTTCCATTGTAACATTCTTTTAAAGCCACGTATGTGGTGTAAGCTTAGGCATTATTGTGGCATTTCTTTTAAAAGCCTGTATGTGGTGTCGCTTAGGCATTGGTATGGCATTTCTTTTAAAGCCTGTGTGTGGTGTAAAGCAGGCATCCATTGTGGCATTTCTTTTAAAGCCTGTATGTGGTGAGTTTTGATGTGTTCTAACCTGCTTCGTGAACTATTACTCACTGTTTTGGGGTCCTGCAGTGATTTCCACAATTAACGAACCCCGGGGTGCGATTAAGTGTCGGTCATCAACACTCGCAGTTTTGGCCGATCCTGGCCCGTTTCGTGGACTATTACTCACTGTTTTGGGGTCTCGTAGTGATTTCCACGATTGACTTAATCCCGGGTGCTTTTACGTGTTCGGCCATGAACACCCGCAGCTTTGGCTGATTCTGGCCCGTTTCATGGACTATTACTCACTGTTTAGGGGTCCCGGAGTGATTTCCACGATTGACGAACCCCGAGGTGCGTGTACGTGTCGGTCATCAACACCCGCAGTTTTAGCCGATTCTGGACCATACCGTGGACTATTACTCACTGTTTTGGGGTCCCGGAGTGACTTCCACGATAGATGAACCCCAGGGTGCGTTTACGTGTCGGTCATCAACACCCGCAGTTTTGGCCGATTCTGGCCCGTTTCATGGACAATTACTCACTGTTTTGGGGTCCCGGAGTGATTTCCACGATTGACGAACCCCGAGGTGCGTTCACGTGTCGGTCATCAACACTCGTAGTTTTGGCCGATTCCGGCCCGTTTCGTGGACTATTACTCACTATTTTGGGGTCCCGGAGTAATTTCCACGATTGACGAACCCCGGGGTGCGTTTCTATGTCGGTCATCAACAACCGCAGTTTTGTAACACCCCAAAATTTTGGCTTGTTTTATTAATTAAAATTTTGCCAGGAATTAAAACTTTTATTTTCTGAGCTCTCTTTTAATCTCTGAAGCTTTGTCCTTCTTGTTTTTATGGAGTGTTTTCCCCAAAGTGAAAACTTTTCAAATATGTTATTGCACTTGTTTAAATCTCTCAAGAAAAACTTTTCTTTTATTAATAGAACTAATTGCATTATTAATTTGTTCGATCTTCTTTTTATGGAAAATGATTTCCCATGACTATATGGCCATATTTGAACTACAACCTCTTTAAAATTTATTCAAAAATCCCACCAAAATTTGGAGATGTCATGTGATGTTTTTAAATCACTTTTGTGCAAAAACATCCTCATTACATGAAATATTGTGAGCTCTACACCCTATTTTCGTCTCTGGTCCAGTGGGCAATTTTGCACTACAACCCATTTAAATATTTCTTTCTAGCCTCCACCAAATTTATGGGATGTTAGTAGTAGCATATGATTCAACTTTATGCATAAAACCAGTGATGCTCTTTGAAAAATTTGAGTGAACCAACCTCTTTTTCATTCTGGATCAGATTTGTGTTCTCTACAGCAACCCTATTGATTCTTGCTCTGGTGATCTTGTACTTTCTCATACTTGTAGTCAATCCTGCAAAACCCTTAGGTCCAGGAGATTGGGCCCTTTGATCTCTAAGTGCTTGCAACCTTGCCATTCATCTCCTGTCTGTAAGTGAGTTTTGCAAAACTTGCACTAGCAAGTTTCCCCTTTTTGCAAACTAACCTCACCACCCTCTCATGCATCCAAAGAGACCCCACTCTGGAAGTTTTGGCCACCCCAAGAGATGCCTAGGTGCATGTGGCATTCTGTCGAGCACTCTGTAAGCATGACCAGTTTTGACATGATTTCAAGTTTACATTGTGAACTTGAGCCCCTGACCCATCCACCGTGTCCCTTAGCTCCCTTGCTAACCATAGACTAGACCTGTTTGTTGCCAGCCTCAACCACGACCTATAGCTCGCCCTGGCATTTTGTCGAACAGGTCCTCACAGGCACTGGGCGCGCCAGAGCGCGCTTTAACTGCAGTCACAGACCGAGCCGCTGGCACAAGGCCCCCCTGGCTTAAAACCGCACGGAGGAACTCGTCTCGCACTCCCCTCCTCGCCGCATCCCGCCAAAAGGCCCCGACCATCCTCAAGGCCGCCGCCAGAGCTATTTATGGCACGCCATGGCCACACCGCCGCCTCACCACTTCAAGAAGCCAGCGCCGCCAAGCCACCAGCGCTCGCCACCTGCCCCCTTGAACAGCGCGAGCTCATCCATAGCCTCGTCCTCTAGCACTCGTCGCCGCCACGTCGCCCTGCAAGCACAGAGAGGCGGTTCACCGCCGTTCTTATCCCCGGCCGCCGCAAACCGACTTGAAGCTCTATAAAAGGAGGTCCCCGAACTCCCCGAGCACGTAGGCAACCTCAGGCCACCCATATGGCGCTCCCCTAGCTCGCATTCGACCCGAGGAGGTCGTCTTCTTCCTCTCCGGCAACATCGCCGCCGCCATTGCCCCGGCCAGCATCGCCATCGTGGCCTCCCTCTCCGCTCTCTTCACCAAGAACTTCCCCTTCCTCCCGTGAGCCCGCTCTCTACTCAATCTTGATCGGGACTCGCCACGGGCTAGTTTTCACTTTTTCCGACGACCACCGTCCGCCGCGAAGCTCACCGCCGGCAGCTCCGTCCACCCCAGAGTCCATAACTACCACCGAGTGACCGTCTTGATCCCCTGAGCACGCTGGTGGTCTCCGTTCTCCGAATGATGCCGTCATTCGCCGGTGAGCCTCGCCGGAGCCCCGCCTCTGTTTCGGCCGGAGGAGGCGACACGCTGCGGATCGGTCAAACCTGACCAAGGCCAGCGGGTCCATCGTCACGACTCCAAAGGCCGATCCACGCGGCATAAGTGGAGACGATTTTAGAATACGCCGACGTGATTTTTGAAGATTTCAAGATGTTTGATGCACCTTCTTTCCATGACCTAAAGGCAAGCATCCTGAACCCCGCATAATATTTTATGCGGCATTGTTTGACACGCTTATGACACCACCTCAATATGTGAAACTCAAGTATTTTATGTGGTGATGTGATCATTTGCATAAATGCTTGGTTGAAATTTCCTTGCTGTTGGAAATGGAGATATTTAGATAATGATCATTCTCAGATGCTGCTCGTGTTCACTGGAAAGAAAACGGAAAGTCTCGGCCTTGGGTAGACCCGAGCTTGTCCCTAGTTTTTCGCCGAGACGAGTGAGTCCGCATGGCATGAAGGGTAATGGCGAATGTGAGTCTATCTATTTAATGATATATACTTGTTCTGCTAATCGCAAGGGATTACCTAAAGCCTCCCGAGTCGACTGTAGATCGAGTCTTGTTCCGTAACCCCATACTTGTTCCAGGTTGCCACCGTCCCTACCGTAGGTGGGGTATGGTTCAAGAAGTTGTCAACCCCTGCCTTGGCACACACCGCATGTAGAGGCTATGGTGGAAGATACCGCTGATCCGTAGGCATGCCACCTGCCCGGGGCATGGGTGTTTCAAGTAGCCAAGGGTAGCTCCCTAGTTTGCGCTGCTGATATAAATTTTGTGATCCCATGCTACGCCGAGGTTGTAGCCTCCCACTTAGAGTTTTGCTTAACAAGTGTCGTAGGATTCCAGCATAACCGTGAGTTGCCGTGTGTGCAAGTCGTGTGTTTTCAATTAAAAGATCAGAATGGAATTAGTCCCGATGGACTAAAGGAACTGCTACTCGTGGGTAAAGAGTACACCTCCGCAGAGATTAAACCTATTCAATAGCCGTGTCCATGGTTAAGGATTACAGTCTGGGATGGGTCAAGTGTCGGTCTTAGAGTCGGTCTTCGGAGGAGAAACTACTAAAAACAGGATATTGATTATGACTCATGATATATGATGGTTATGATTATTATTTTATTGAGGACTAACCTGCTTATTATCATGAGCTGTATATTTATTATGAGTATTGTTTCTTTTCAATAAAAGCCTCTCTCGTGATGTCGCCAGACGTCCGACTGTGGCATTTCTTTTAAAGTCTTTATGTGGCGCCGCTTAGACGCCTCGATCGTGGCATTTCTTTAAAGCCTCAGATGTGGTGTCGCTAGACGCCTCGATCGTGGCATTTCTTTAAAGCCTCGTATGTGGTGTCGCTTAGACGCCTGATCGTGGCATTTCTTTTAAAGCCCTGTATGTGGTGTCGCTTAGACGCCTGATCGTGGCATTTCTTTAAAGCCCTATATGTGGTGTCGCTAGACGCCTCGATCGTGGCATTTCTTTTAAAGCCCTGTATGTGGTGTCGCTAAGACGCCCGACTGCGGCATGTTTTCGTTATTTCTTTTACTTAATTGTCTACCCATGATTTTTTTTATAAATATTATACTCGCATGCATCATGAACCTTATTTCATAAATAATCATAGCGGTCGTAGAATATGTTTTGTTGCATGTTTATCAGTGGCTATATTATACCTGTGTTCTTAATGTTTGCGAGTACATTCAAAGTACTCACTGGCTTGTCCCTGGCTATTGTCTTGGCCAGATTTCTTGCTTGGAGAGGAGCGTTGCGATGACAGCCCCGGATATTAAACAACGTGATAGCAGCCTCACAAGATAGGAGTTAACCTGGTCAGCTGTTCCTGTGGGAAATGGAGTCCCTTAGACACTGATGATTCACAAACCGCTTCCGCCATCAACCACTAGAAACCCTTTTGATGTACTCATAGGCCACAATGGTCTTGTACTTCATATTTTTGTAAATTTTGCTTGGAATTTCTGTATCAAGTTGATGCCTCATCAGCTAACAGTAATCCTGGGGCTGATGAGAACAACGGCCATTTTCTGGAAATTATGTCCGGAAAACCGGTCGTGATAGACTTGGTATCAGAGCCAGGCTGACCATTGGCTAATCCTATCCTAGCCAGGTCAATAATCTTAGGCAAACCAACTCACCAAGCCATACCAAAACCCCAGCCAAGCTTCCCGTGCAAGATAGCTCCACAGTGACCCCGACACTTTTCGCAGTCGGTGCCCAACCTACCAGCCTAGTCGTCAATCCTGCGCCAGTGACCGAATCCTAAATAGTCTTTCTCGCAAGCATGCAAGGAAGAATCCGTCCCCTTTTTCCTATAAAAAGGGCACGCTTGCCTCGACAACCACAAAGCACGCCCGCTTGGATGTAAGCGAAGTAGACTGATTTACTCGATTAGTACCAAGCCTTAGTACGGCCACGCCTTGTATTTGTGTGTCTTCTTGATTGAATACTGTTTGCTTAAGTGCATATTTGTGCTGTTGCAATTTTATCCCAAGCACAGTTATCAAAAACCTCCCCGACGATCCCCACAAGAATATCGCCACTTCAAAGGAGTGTGTGAATCTGTGGCTTGACTCAACCATGGAGCAAAGCTGAAGTTTCCTTACCATTCACCATGGTAAAGTGACCCAGCTCCAAAGGCTATAAAAGGCCACCGCGGATTTTGCCAAGCACCTCTCACCTTGTACACCACCTCACAACCATTTCTTGCCATGTCGAGCCCTCAAAGATTCATCCGAGGACCCCTGATGCCACCCCGGTAGTTTTGTCAAGATATTGTGGATTTTACCTGCAGACCATGGGCGCCACCCAGCCACCCCAAAGACGAGCTGTTCAAATCAAGAATCACCTCTTCCACTCGACATATTGGGCAGCAAGACACATCCCTCCCATAAACTCGCACTAAGACCCAACGGAGGTCTCCTTCAGAGGGAAATCTATGCCAACCCCACAGATGGCCATAGAAGCTACTGACACGGCACTTGCTCGCTTTCGATTCATGGGTACCTATGCCAAATAACTAGGGTATTATTACTTTCCGAGCCGCACAAGACCCAAAGGAGTAACATTCTTTTTCGGTGGGCGAATTGAGGAAGACCCAATCCTAGCCAACCTGGTCCAGTACGTCATCGCTCAAGAGCATTTAACCCAACAGGTGATGGGTTATCTCCAGAGCCTCGCCGATTTAAATCCGCAGATCGCCATCGGCAAATCACTAAGGCCCGACCAGGAGGGACGCATTCATCGACTGGTTAAACCCCTTCCCCCGATAGAAGAGGAGTGTGTCACAAGACCAAAGAACGCCATCAGCACTCGCCCAGCCACTGCTTCCATTTTAGAAGTTGCTGTTGTGTTCATTGTTGCATCATTTAATTTGTATTGTGACTTATGCGTGATATCCTGAGCTTGCGCGACAAATAAGTTATTTGGCTTCAACAGATATGTATAGTTTTGTTGTGACTTATACTCCTTTATTGTAACCCTTCTTCCCTAGCGAAAAAATCCCGGAGAGTTTTTGTTTTTCAAAACAACCCTTAGCAAATCTCGAGGACGAGATTTTTCTTAAGGGGGGTAATGTTGTAACACCCCAAAATTTTGGCTTGTTTTATTAATTAAAATTTTGCCAGGAATTAAAACTTTTATTTTCCGAGCTCTCTTTAATCTCCTCAAGCTTTGTCCTTCTTGTTTTTATGGAGTGTTTTCCCAAAGTGAAAACTTTTCAAATATGTTATTGCACTTGTTTAAATCTCTCAAGAAAACTTTTCTTTTATTAATAGAACTAATTGCATTATTAATTTGTCTGATCTTCTTTTTATGGAAAAATGATTTCCCATGACTATATGGCCATATTTGAACTACAACCTCTTTAAAATTTATTCAAAAATCCCACCAAAATTTGAGATGTCATGTGATGTTTTTAAATCACTTTTGTGCAAAACATCCTCATTACATGAAATATTGTGAGCTCTACACCCTATTTTCTTCTCTGGTCCAGTGGGCAATTTTGCACTACAACCCATTTAAATATTTCTTTCTAGCCTCCACCAAATTTATGGGATGTTAGTAGTAGCATATGATTCAACTTTATGCATAAAACCAGGATGCTCTTTGAAAATTTGAGGAACCAACCTCTTTTCATTCTCGGATCAGATTTGTGTTCTCTACAAAGAACCCTATTGATTCTTGCTCGTGATCTTGTACTTTCTCATACTTGTAGTCAATCCTGCAAAACCCTTAGGTCCAGTGAGATTGGGCCCTTTGATCTCTAAGTGCTTGCAACCTTGCCATTCATCTCCTGTCCAGAAGTGAAGTTTTGCAAAACTTGCACTAGCAAGTTTCCCCTTTTTGCAAACTAACCTCACCACCCTCTCATGCATCCAAAGAGACCCCACTCTGGAAGTTTTGGCCACCCCAAGAGATGCCTAGGTGCATGTGGCATTCTGTCGAGCACTGTAAGCATGACCAGTTTTGACATGATTTCAAGTTTACATTGTGAACTTGAGCCCCTGACCCATCCACCGTGTCCCTTAGCTCCCTTGCTAACCATAGACTAGACCTGTTTGTTGCCAGCCTCAACCACTTTACCTATAGCTCGCCTCGGCATTTTGTCGAACAGGTCTCAAGGCAGACTGGCGCGCCAGAGCGCGCCTAACTGCAGTCACAAGACCGAGCCACCAAGGCAAGGCCCCTCGGCTTAAACCGCACGGAGGAACTCTGCCTCAGACTCCTCCTCGCCAGATCCCGCCAAAAGGCCCCGACCATCCTCGGCGCCGCCCAGAGCTATTTACGGCACGCCACATGTCCGCGATCACGCCTGACCACCACTCAAGCAAGCCAGCCGCCTAGCCACCAGCCGCCACCTGCCCCTTGAACAGCGCGAGCTCATCCATAGCCTCGCCCTTCAGCACTCGCCGCCACGCCGCCTCGCAAGCACAGAGAGGCGGTTCACCGCCGTTCTTATCCCCGGCCGCCGCAAACCGACTTGGAAGCGCTATAAAAGGAGGTCCCCGAACTCCCCGAGCACGTAGGCAACCTCAGGCCACCCATATGGCGCTCCCCTAGCTCGTGATTCACCCGAGGAGGTCGTCTTCTTCCTCTCCGGCAACATCAGCCGCCGCCATTGCCCCGGCCAGTGCATCGCCATCAGGGCCTCCCCCTCTCCGTTCTCTTCACCAAGAACTTCCCCTTCCTCCCGTGAGCCCGCTCTCTACTCAATCTTGATCGACTCGCCATGGCTAGTTTTCACTTTTTCCGACGACCACCGCCCGCCGCTGAAGCTCACCGCCGCAGCTCTGGCCCACCCTGTAGTCCATAACTACCACCAGAGTGACCGCCTTGATCCTCGAGCACGCTTGGTGGTCTCCGCTTCTCCAATGATGCCGCTATTCGCCGTGAGCTCGCTGAGCCCCGCCTGCTTTCGCCGAGGAGGCGACACGCTGGATCGGTCAAACCTGACCAGGGCCAAAGGGTCCACTGTCAATGACCCAAAGGCCGATCCACGCGGCATAAGTGGAGACGATTTTTAGAATACGCCGACGTGGATTTTTGAAGATTTCAAGATGTTTGATGCACCTTCTTTCCATGACCTAAAGGCAAGCATCCCGAACCCCGCATAATATTTTATGCGGCATTGTTTGACACGCTTATGACACCACCTCAATATGTGAAACTCGTTATTTTATGTGGTGATGTGATCATTTGCATAAATGCTTGGTTGAAATTTCCTTGCTGTTGGAAATGGAGATATTTGTGATAATGATCATTCTCGTATGCCGTTCGTGCCTACCGGAAAGAAAACGGGAAAGTCTCGGTCTTGGGTAGACCCGAGCTTGTCCCTAGTTTTTCGTCGAGACGAGTGAGTCCGGCATGGCATGAAGGGTACGATGAATGTGAGTCTATCTATTTAATGATATATACTTGTTCTGCTAATCGTGCAGGGATTACCTAAAGCCTCCTGAGTCGACCGTAGATCGAGTCTTGTTCCGGTAACCCCCATACTTGTTCCGCGCTGCCACTGGTCCCTACCGTAGGTGGGGTATGGTTCAGTAAGTTGTCAACCCCTGTCTTGGCACACACCGTACATGAGAGGCCATGGTGGAAGATACCCACGATCCTGGAGGCATGCCACCTGCCCGGGGCATGGGTGTTTTGCCAGTAGCCAAGGTAGCTCCCTAGTTTGCGCTGCATGTATAAATTTTGTGATCCCATGCTACGCCGAGGTTGTAGCCTCCCACTTAGAGTTTTGCTTAACAAGTGTCGGGTGATTCTGCACACCGTGAGTTGTCGTGTGTGCAAGTCGTGTGTTTTCAATTAAAAGATCAGAATGGAATTAGTCCCGATGGACTAAAGGAACTACTACTCGTGGGTAAAGAGTACACCTCCGCAGAGATTAAACCTATTCAATAGCCGTGTCCATGGTTAAGGATTACACTGATGGGTCAAGTGTCGGTCTTAGAGTCGGTCTTCTGAGGAGAAACTACTAAAACAGGATATTGATTATGACTCATGATATATGATGGTTATGATTATTATTTTATTGAGGACTAACCTGCTTATTATCATGAGCTGTATATTTATTATGAGTATTGTTTCTTTTCAATAAAAGCCCTCTCGTGATGTCGCCAGACGTCCGATCGTGGCATTTCTTTTAAAGTCTTTATGTGCGCCGCTTAGACGCCTCGATCGTGGCATTTCTTTTAAAGCCCTCGTATGTGGTGTCGCTTAGACGCCTGACCGTGGCATTTCTTTTAAAGCCCTGTATGTGGTGTCGCTAGACGCCTCGATCGTGGCATTTCTTTTAAAGCCTCAGTATGTGGTGTCGCTTAGACGCCTGATCGTGGCATTTCTTTTAAAGCCCTGTATGTGGTGTCACTTAGACGCCCGACTGTGGCATTTCTTTTAAAGCCCTGTATGTGGTGTCGCTAAGACGCCCGACTGCGGCATGTTTTCGTTATTTCTTTTACTTAATTGTCTACCCATGATTTTTTTTATAAATATTATACTCGCATGCATCATGAACCTTATTTCATAAATAATCATAGCGGTCGAGAATATGTTTTGTTGCATGTTTATCGCTGGCTATATTATACCTGTGTTCTAATGTTTATGTAGTACATTCAAAGTACTCACTGGCTTGTCCCTCGCTATTGTCTTGGCCAGATTTCTTGCTTGAGAGGAGCGCCATGATGACAGCCCCGGATATTAAACAACGGTGATAGCAGCCTCACAAGATAGGAGTTAACCTCGTCACTGTTCCTGTGGGAAATGGAGTCCTTAGACACCGATGATTCACAAACCGCTCCGCCATCAACCACTAGAAACCCTTTTGATGTACTCATAGGCCACAATGGTCTTGTACTTCATATTTTTGTAAATTTTGCTTGGAATTTCTGTATTGTTGATGCCTCATCACTAACAAAGAATCCTCGGGCTGATGAGAACAACGGCCATTTTCTGGAAATTATGTCCGGAAAACCGGTCGTGACAAGTTTTGACAGGTTCTAACCCGTTTCGTGGACTATTACTCACTGTTTTGGGGTCCTGCAGTGATTTCCACAATTAACGAACCTCGGGGTGCGATTAAGTGTCGGTCATCAACACTCGCAGTTTTGGCCGATCCTGGCCCGTTTCGTGGACTATTACTCACTGTTTTGGGGTCTCGGAGTGATTTCCACGATTGACGAATCCCGGGGTGCTTTTACGTGTCGGTCATGAACACCCGCAGTTTTGGCTGATTCTGGCCCGTTTCATGGACTATTACTCACCGCTTAGGGGTCCCGAGTGATTTCCACGATTGATTTAACCTCGAGGTGCGGTAATGCGTTTGGCCATCAACACCCGCAGTTTTAGCCGATTCTGGACCATACCGTGGACTATTACTCACTGTTTTGGGGTCCCGGAGTGACTTCCACGATAGATGAACCCCAGGGTGCGTTTACGTGTCGGTCATCAACACCCGCAGTTTTGGCCGATTCCGGCCCGTTTCGTGGACTATTACTCACTATTTTGGGGTCCCGGAGTGATTTCCACGATTGACGAACCCCGTGGTGCGTTTCTGTGTCGGTCATCAACAACCGCAGTTTTGACAGGTTCTAACCCGTTTCGTGGACTATTACTCACTGTTTTGGGGTCCTGCAGTGATTTCCACAATTAACGAACCTCGGGGTGCGATTAAGTCTCGGTCATCAACACTGCAGCTTTTACCGATCCTGGCCCGTTTCGTGGACTATTACTCACTGTTTTGGGGTCTCGTAGTATCCCGGGTGCTTTTACGTGTCGGTCATGAACACCCGCAGTTTTGGCTGATTCTCGCCCGCTTCATGGACTATTACTCACCGCTTAGGGTCCCGGAGTGATTTCCACGATTGACGAACCCCGAGGTGCGTGTACGTGTCGGTCATCAACACCCGCAGTTTTAGCCGATTCTGGACCATACCGTGGACTATTACTCATTGTTTTGGGGTCCCGGAGTGACTTCCACGATAGATGAACCCCAGGGTGCGTTTACGTGTCGGTCATCAACACCCGCAGTTTTGGCCGATTCTGGCCCGTTTCATGGACAATTACTCACTGTTTTGGGGTCCCGGAGTGATTTCCACGATTGACGAACCCCGAGGTGCGTTCACGTGTCGGTCATCAACACTCGTAGTTTTGGCCGATTCCGGCCCGTTTCGTGGACTATTACTCACTATTTTGGGGTCCCGGAGTGATTTCCACGATTGACGAACCCCGGGGTGCGTTTCTGTGTCGGTCATCAACAACCGCAGTTTTGACAGGTTCTAACCCGTTTCGTGGACTATTACTCACTGTTTTGGGGTCCTGCAGTGATTTCCACAATTAACGAACCTCGGGGTGCGATTAAGTGTCGGTCATCAACACTCGCAGTTTTGGCCGATCCTGGCCCGTTTCGTGGACTATTACTCACTGTTTTGGGGTCTCGTAGTGATTTCCACGATTGACGAATCCCGGGGTGCTTTTACGTGTCGGTCATGAACACCCGCAGTTTTGGCTGATTCTGGCCCGTTTCATGGACTATTACTCACTGTTTAGGGGTCCCGGAGTGATTTCCACGATTGACGAACCCCGAGGTGCGTGTACGTGTCGGTCATCAACACCCGCAGTTTTAGCCGATTCTGGACCATACCGTGGACTATTACTCACTGTTTTGGGGTCCCGGAGTGACTTCCACGATAGATGAACCCCAGGGTGCGTTTACGTGTCGGTCATCAACACCCGCAGTTTTGGCCGATTCTGGCCCGTTTCATGGACAATTACTCACTGTTTTGGGGTCCCGGAGTGATTTCCACGATTGACGAACCCCGAGGTGCGTTCACGTGTCGGTCATCAACACTCGTAGTTTTGGCCGATTCCGGCCCGTTTCGTGGACTATTACTCACTATTTTGGGGTCCCGAGTAATTTCCACGATTGACGAACCCCGGGTGCGCTTTCTGTCGGCCATCAACAAC